>RJWH01008205.1:0-33203 GCA_004363575.1 Solenodon paradoxus
CCAAGACTGACATTCAAGAAATCTTGAAAGGGGCCCTGCAATAGGGAAAATGAAAACAAAGATTCATCAAGCCTTGATCTTCCTGGTTTACCTTTGGGATGTTATGTTTTCAAGAATGTGTCCCCTTCTTCTAAGTTATCTAATGTGTTGTCATAGATTACAGAGTATTCTCTAATAGTTCTCTGTATTTCTGTTATATCAGTTGTGGTTTCTCCTCTTTCATTTCTTATTTTATTTGTGTTTTCTCTCTCTTTGTGACTCTGACTAGTGCTCAGTCTATTTTGTTTATCTTTTCAAAAATCCAACTCTTGTATTTCATTGATTTTTGAATAGTCTTGATTTTTATTTCATTGATTTCTGCTCTAAGTTTGATTATTTCTTTCCTTCTACTAGATTTTAGTTTCTTTTTCTCTTCTTTTTTTTCTAATTCCTTTAGGTGAAGGTTTAGGTTTTTATTTGTAATTCTTGTTTCCTGAGGTGCCATCATATCATTATAAATGTCCTTCTTAAGACTTCTTTTGCTGTAGCGTACAGATTCTGATAGGTCAAGTCTTCAATTTAATTATACTCCAGATAGTTTTTAATCTCATGTTTGTTTCCTCTTGATCCAATATTTGTTTAATATTAAGTTATTTATACTCTATTACTTTGCAGTATTGACTCCCTTCTTTTTGTTGATATCTAGTTTGATGGCATTGTGATCTGAAAAGATGATAGATATGACTTCAATCTTTGTGAATTTATTGAGACTTCAGTTGTCAGAATATGGTCTGTCCTTGAAAATGCTTCATGGACACTTGAAAAGAATGTGTAATATACTGTTTTAGTGTAAAATACTCTATGTCTGTTAAATCCTTCTAATTTATTGTTTAATGCTATTGCGTATTAGCTTTCTGTCGGGATAATCTTTTAGTAGTATGAATGTGGTATTAATATCTCCTACTGTTATTGCGTTGCTCTCTCTATCTCCCTTTGGTTCTGTTAATATTTTCTTAACATATTTGGGTGCATCTATATTAATGAGTGTCATGGCTTCTTGTTTATTAATACCTTTTCTTTAAATAATGACCATTTTTTATTTTGTTACCTTTTTTGATCGTCTTGTCTGTGATGAGTATAGCAATTCCTGCTTTTGTAGTTTCGCCATAGGCTTGGAGTATCTTTCTTCATCCCTTTAAGTCTATATTGTCTCTGCATCTTAAGTGAGTCTCCTGAAAAAAGCATATAGTTGGTATAGTTGGGTTTTGTTTCTTAATCCAACTCTGTGCCTTTTAATTGATGATTTTGGTTCATTTATGTTCAGAATGATTACTGAAATTTGAAGACTTAGTGCTATCATTTTGACTTTTTAAAAGTTCTCTACCTAGTTATTTCCTACTTTTTTACTTAGAAGATTTTTTAACGTATCATGTAGGGGAGATCTGTTATAGTAAGTTCCTTCAGTTTTGTTTTTTTTTTGAGGAAAGATGCAGGCTGGAATGAATGCAAGTAGGCAATCAGTAAAAGAGAGGAGGAAGAACACTTTTATTATATTTTTACTTAGTTCTTGTTGGTTCTTTCCCCTGTCCCTATGTCTTGAATCTTGGAATGTATGTAGGACTGCTTCCAGGTATACCGGACCACTAGGCCACCAGGGTACCCCCAAATTCCTTCAGTACTTGTTTGTCATGGAATATCCTTATTTCTTCCTCGTAGCTGAATGGTAGTTTGTCTGATATAATATTCTTTGCTGGCATTTTTTTATCTTGCAGTATTTCTGAAAACACCACTTCATTTTATCCTGGTCTGCAGGGTTTCTGCTGAGCAGTATCATGACAGCCTGATGGGTATACCCTCATATGTCACTTGCTTTTTCCCCTTGGCCACCTTTAAAAATTTTTTCTTGAATTTTTGATAGTTTCACAATTATATGTCTTGGTAAAGACCTTTTTGCATTTAGGTAACTGGTTTTTCTGTTGGCTTTATTTATTTGTACGTTCATTTTCTCCCCCATTTATGGGAAATTCTCAGCAATTATTTCTTTTAATATGATCTCTGCTCCCTTATTTTTCTCTTCACCTTCCGAAATACCTAGTGTTCATTTGTTTAATTTCCTACATCTGTAGGATAGTCTTTAGATTATTTTTTCTTTCTTTTTGCATTTTATTTCTATCTCTTCTTCCACATGACTTCTTTGTACATTTCTATCCTCCATATCACTGATCTTATTCTCCATTTGTTCAACTCTGACTCCCTAACTTTCTATGCTGCTCCTGCCCTGGCTTATCACATTATTTATCTCCTGGATCTCTATTATTTTCTTGCATAAATCTTTAATATCTGCCTTCTCTTCCTTAACTGTATTTTTAACTCATTGTCTTTTTTTGCTGAGTTCTCATGTAGTTCTTTGATTTTTTTGAGTCTTCTTTATTTTTCTGAGTTTATTATTGCAATTTTTTATTCCTCATTTGTTAGAAACAGTAATTCATGTTTTTCAAACTGATCTCTGATGGGAGCTTTACTGTGTTTCCATGGTTTCTTGAGATTTCAGGATTTTCTTTTTCCCCCTTGGTGAGCTGCTATTTTTCCCTGCTGATAGGTGATGCTCTATCTTTGTTTACTATTTTTGTTTCTTGCAGTTTTATTTGTTGCATTGGGGGCTAGACCATGCATTGTTTCATGGTTTCTGGGTGGGGACGGTCAGGTAGGCTTGTTGGGAAGTGCTGCTGTGGTGTTCAGACTTGACTAGGCAAGCCTGAATCCACTAATATAAACTGGGCCAACTCTCTTTCCTAAGCCTCCAGAATTGTCTCCAGCATTCCCCACACTGAGATACTAATTCTCCTTTGGAGTTGGATTGGGAGGGATCTTGGTGGGGGAGGGAGAATGCTATTCTCCCCAGTGTGAGAGATGGCTCCCACAGAACTCTCCTGCCTCTTTGCCTACTACTTAGCCAACTACTTCCCACTGTGATGGCTATTGTTCATGAAAACTCATCCACCTCTGTGTCACACGTGTTTACACTCATTTCTGTGCTCCTCTAATGTCAAGCTGTTTCCAGGTTCTTGGGGCTGTGAAGACCTCCCTGCATACTTTTTCTCCCAACTCTATCAGTGATCTGTTTCTGATACCATTTTTCTTCCTTCAAGCACCACAGCTCATTTTTAACCTTAAAAAGTATGCGTCAGTCTGAAATTTCATGTCTGACACCACTCGACTTCTAGGAAATTCTCAGAGGGGAGAGAGATCTCTGAATGTATTGCATCTATTTCTCACCTTCTGACATGAAAATTCTTTCCCTAAGAACTGCAATAGCAAATAATTTTTATTTACAAGTTAGAAGTAGCATGACATCCTAAATTTAATAAAACATTGTTATGCCTTATGGAAGAGAAATGTGAACACTCTCAATGTGAGATAAATTATGACATAGCTCTGGAGAGCTGTTATGCATATGAGCTAGTATATTGAGAAAATACCAATATCCTGCTCAAAGTCAATACACGGCTTTCCAGATCTCAAGTAACATAGCCATAGTTGAGACAACAGCTTTTCTTGGAGTTTCCTCCTAGATAAGCTTATGATGCTCACCTGCCATTCTCCAATATCTGTCCACTTTACAATAAGAAAAAGCTCACAAAACTTGATTTGAGTTGTACTGGGATTCAGCAACCCTCTACACCTCATTTCCATTATTTCTCTTTTTTGGTGTTACAGATATATTCAGTATCTCTAGAAATGTAATGTTTCTGTCAGTTTACTATTCTTTCTAGTTAAGACAATCCTAATTGGGATCCTATTGGCTTTCCTTATCATATCCATCCTCACTGCACAGATAAGGAAAAAAACTCTGCCAACTGCTAAATGCAATGTTTCTACTAATTGCTGAGTGTATCTATTTCAATTTTGCATTTAAGAATTTGACTAGACTCTACAGGTAGATTTCAGGTACATTCTAGACTCTCTATTAGATAGATTGGAGAGAAACTATAGTGTTCTTCTGACCTCACACATAATATAATGGTCGGTGGAACACAGGGATATACTAAAGCTAATTCTCAGAGCCTGTGTCTACTAATTCTTGTATTTCTGAGGATTTCCTTTTTCTGTGTACAGTAACCATTATGAGAGATTCTATGACCCTCTGGGTAAGTCTAGAGAATGGATATCTTTGTGATAACTTTTTTGCTAGTCTAACTAGATCTTTTGTCAAGGTAATTGCCTCCCCTTCTGAAAGGGATTCTGCAACTGTCAACTGACTCTCAAGTCTGGGAATGTACAGAATGGTCATTAATCTGCTTTGGTGAGTCTAGTTAGACTTGTTTTCACTGGATTTGGAAATATCCTGCTTGTACATATCATCAAGAATTTTCTAGACTATCTTCTACTACCATCTACAGACATGTTGATCAACCTTCTAGCACCACAGATTTCTGTCAGTCATGCAATTCTTAGTGTAGCTGTGACTCACCAATACAGAATATATGATGTTCTCTTTGGAGATTAAATTCCTCCACTTGGTTTCTACCTTCCCAGAAACTGTTGTTAGATAGAAGGATTCTGGACAAGTGCTGAACGTTCCACTGTAATTTCTTACCTGTAGAGGAGTATGATCAAAGAGTTATTCAGGGATACTGAGATCTCCTCAAAAATTTATCTGTCACAATTGTGATGAAAGGTCAGTTCTCTGGGCACTTCCAGGTAGGTGAACAGGTCTATAAGCTAAAAGCACTATAGCATTCCAATCACCTAGCCTTTGGATAATTTCTACCTCAGGCTATCAAGGAAGTTAATTTCATTTATTTCAATAGCCTCTAACATTTGGTTCACATTGGAGTCAGAAAAATGAATAAACTTTAGAACTATACTCCCTTGATGTAAAAAAGGGAAAGAAAATCTGTGCTTAATTTTGTCAAATCAGTTATTTTGAACACATAATTTGTGTTCTCTCTTTGACCATATAAAATCCAAAGTAAACAAATGTGATTTCATCTAACTAAAGGTCTTCTACAGAGAAAAAGAAACTTGCATCAAAACAAAAAGTCATCCAACTGAATGGGAAAAGATGTTTGCCTATTATACCTCTGACCTGGGCTTAATATATAGAACATACAATGAAATAATAAAATTGGACAACAAAACCCAAGCAATCCAATAAAAAGTTGGCTGGTGACCTTAATAGACATGTATAAAAAGATGACATATAAATGGCCAAGAGGTTCGTGAAAAGATGTTCTACTTTTCTTATCAATAGTAACTACAAATCAAAACTACAACGAGGTATCATCTCACACAGGTAAGAATGGCTATTAACAAAAAAAAAGAAAGAGAAAATGCTGGAGAGGATGTGGAGGAAAGACAACTCTAATTCACTGTTGTTGGGAGTGTAAAATGGTGCAACCATTCTGGAAAGCAGTGTGGACATTCCTCAAAGAATTGAGAATGGAAATTCCATATGATCCAGTTATTTCCATACTGGGTTTTTGTCCTAAAAATATAACTATTTATTCTCAGAAATATGTGCACCCCTATGTTCATTGTAGATTTATTCACAGTAACCAAGAGCTGGAAGCTACCTAAGTCCCATCAACAGAGGAGCGGATAAAGATGATGTGGTGGTACATATACACAATGGAACACTACGCAGCCATCCAAAAGGGAGAAATCCTGACATTTGCAGCAACATGGATGGGATTATAGTGAATTATTCCTAGTGAGACAAGTTAGAAAGAGAAAGATAGACATCATAGGATACCACTCATATGATGTATATAGAGAAAGAAACCAGATGAATAGCATAGATTAAACATTACTAGACTTACAGAAGGAGAGTGAGAACTAATCCTGACATGAATGGATTCTTAGTTGTGGGGGGAAAAGACAAATCAAGGGGTACAGAAGAGACTGGGCAGGGATAGCAGGGTAAAGGGTATTAATGGTAAAATGAAGAGGAAAAAAGGAAAGAGTGGCATACCTATTGTACCATATACAGATGTAAATTTATTATTATGTTTAACTTAAAACAAGTTAATGCTAAAATGCAATATTCCTTCAATAAAAATTAATTTTTAAAAGGGCTGTTGTGAGTAGATCATGAGGAGATACTAATAATTTGCAAGAGGAATTTCGCATGTAAGTTCAAGAAATGTGTAGGTCCCTCAGGGGAGACCATTATATGTTTCTTTGGACAAGCACAGTTCACTTTCTTAATCATTAGTGGGAAGTATTATTATATTGTCAAAATAGACTGTAAAATTTTGAGTTCTTTGCCCCCAGATTATTGAGTAAGGACTTATATATCACCGATTTTCAGGAAACTATTCGTTCTCATCATTACCACCATTCAGCCTCCACAGTTTGGGAATCATTTGGTGTTTTAATTTAGCTACTGTCAGAAGAAACTTTGAATTAGGTGTTTAAAATTCTCTGCAGTTAATCTACCAGAAAGAAAGCTTACTATCCCCCAGGAAATACAGAAAAGTTTCCAATCAATTAAGTGGTGCTTGACTTGGGAATTTGAAGTCCCAAGCTCATCCTTTTTCATCATTTAATCAAGTGCAATTAGAAGATATAACTAATTTCAAAAATGTAGTAAGTTTCTTTAAAAATTACCCTAAGTGTCACATAATCACAACCTAGAATCTCACTTAACATTGTTTAAGATTCTCCAGTGGAGATGTGACACATCTTGGAATGGGCTGTGTAAACCCTCTTAAACACAAGTAATACATTTGTTATTGCCCTTATAGTTACTCAGATTAGTGAGTCAATTCAAGAAAACTTGGAGCTATTTCAGTGTTTTATCAGACTTTAAAGATATTATTCCTCTTGAACAATATACGCATGCATTCCTATATATGTGTGTACGCATGTGTGCATATGTGTGTATGTACACATGTTTGAATTAATATGTAGAGCTGCACAATTATGAACCATGCAAAAAATAGTTTTATTCCAGAATTAGTCGTGTTTTCAGGAACACAAAAGGTTTAAATTTATAGATGAGCCAGCAAACTAGAAACACAACATGATTTTGTACAGGAAACCAAAGCATGATTTTTTTCTTCCCTGAAAAACTACTATTTTGTCTCTAAAACTACTTTCTCGACTGTTAATTTTTGCCATGTATAAAATTCTCTAGAAAAGTCATTGAACTAAATTTAAAATGCAAATCTATAATCTCTAGAAAGCACATCAACCAAATCAACATAAATTTAGAGAATTTTGTGTTAAGTAAGATATGCATCAAAAAGGATAAACCATGAAACATGCAAATATTGACTTCATGCAAATTTGAATCTTTTGCTCGTTTGAAAGCATTGTTAAGCAATGAATAAGGCAACGAAAAACTAAAAGAAAACCACAACACCACAGCACACACAAAGATTGGTATTTGGAATTAGTGAAATGTGATAGCAAGAGAAAAAAATCCGATCGCAAATGTTGACAGCATCTCAGAACGTTATAATGTTTCATAGGAATGACCAGTGACCACATGATAAGATGCAACACTAGCTAAAGGCAAAGAAAAAAAGGCAAAGTGAGGTTGAAACACTCACATTCACCAGAACACCAAAGATTCACAAGAGACATGCCCAGGAGTTGTAAGGGTGTGGGTCTGGGCTCCAACCCTCTGCTTGTGATGCAAACTTTGGAAAACATGGTAATTTCTTGTCCAATGAACCAGGTTCTCAGAGACTAACTTCCTGTGGCACTCCTTGCCCTTTATACCCGGGGCAGGAAACACGCACTGCAGGCATTTGCAGGGTACTGTCACAGCAGTTTTATTCTTAACAACATAAGAAGGCCTCTAAACACCAAAAGGCAAATGGATGGCTAAGTTTTGGTATATGTGCTCAAGGGAATAACACTCAGCAATAAAAAGGAATGGACTTAAGAATATAGCCAGGGTGAATCTCTAACTCACAATGGCAGATGAAAGAATTCAACACCCGTGGGTTGCATATGATCCTGTACCTATGAAAATCTGGAAAAGTCAAAGCTGAGCCTCATGAATGTGGGACAGAGAAATGTTGTGCTGAAGGGATGGGGCAGAGGAAAACTTATGGAGAAGACCTGAGCACTGGCTCTCTACATGTTGGATGGCTATGTGGGAATACATGTGGAACCCTTTGGCTTCTGTTCTCATGATAGGAATAGTAACATCAATGTCACACTTCAGGGAGAGTCCCCGGTTTGCAGTGTCTTCCGTTAATGAATAAATGTTTGACTCACTAGGCATTTATGCATAAGGATTTAGCTTTTTTCCATATTATATCTGGAATAACCAATATTCACCAACAATATGCTGAATAAAATTTTCTTCTTTTGAGCAACTCGAACAAATGTAACTTGTATTACAAGTTCCCCACCACCCACCATGTGCATCACCCATTCACCCTGATTGTCACATTCTTATGCTAGATAGCAGGGTTGCCCCACTAACGTGTTCATTTGTATCACACACCTTTATTTCTCACTCACTAAGGAAACACTTTTCATATGAGTTGTACTCTGTCTTAAGGGAAGCCTCAGTGAAGAGTGAGTTTGCCCCTTTTTTTGATTTAGCTTATTGAAGGAGCATTGCATCATGATGTGATGTAGGCTTCAGTTGTGCGAATCAAATCTGTACACAGTGTGTTCAGTTTGTGTGTACTTTGCACTCTGGAAAGGTCATCTCTGACCAGCATGGTGACTGAGGGTGAGGATGTGAGTTGTGAGGAGAGGAACTCTGTGGGGACACTTCTGTACAGTCACTGTGCTCCATCCTGGGCCCCAAGGCAGGTGCTGGAACCCTCTCAGGGGAAATCCCATAGGACTCTCCCGGAAGTCCTAAGACACAGGGCAGATCCCCAGGGCACCAGCTGACGAAATCCAAACAATCCTAATGCTTTTTGCAAGAAGGATCTCAGACTACAGCTCTCCTGTATTCTGGTCACAGGGAGAAAAACGGAAGGAAAACCAAAGAATTTGATGTTTGTCTATAGCATAGATGGTCTGAAGGAGTCAAGGAACAACAGGCAGCTTTTTTAAAATCAGATTTCCCTTCTTAGCAGTGGAATATGCTGTGGTCTGGTATGCAGCATGAAAAACCGGAAAATTTAAGGAAAACGTAACCAACAACATCTTCTATCTTAAATCACCCCAAACAGAAAGAAGGCTGTGAGTATACCTGAGGGGATAGAATCTGTGTTTTTTCTCACTTGTCTTGAGATAATGGAGTTATATGATAGTGCTTTTATAATTTTGGATATTTCTGTAATCAGAGACAATACTTCTGTCAGACTTTCTCTTGCCAGGTTGGAAGAGCAACAATAACCTATACAGATACTAAATAAAATGAGAAAAATTTAATTTTCTTTCACTTTTAAATGCTATTTTATGTGTTAAATTATTTAAAATTAATTTCCTCTACCAACCAGTTCCTGAGAGTGGGTAATGTTAATAGGAGAATTAGATATCTCATATTTCTATACAAAGAAGAGTTTTCCCTTTGGGGCGATGTTGGCCTGATTCTGTTAGCAATTCAATTCATATATTTTCCAAATATTTATTTTTCCTTTTTGTTAATGTTAGAAGGGAACTACCCACAATATCTGTTTTATAACCACAGTAAGATATACTTTTGACTTTTGTTCTGACATGAGTAATATAATATTAACTTTTCTTATGTTGTCAAAAAATCAAACTCAGGAAAAATATTTAAAAGAGCTATTCCCAGTCTTTCTTCCAAATGATTTTCTTAAGTTATAAATTGCAGGTCAATTGCTGGTCATATTTTTTTTCACTTTTTTGAATATCATCTTCAAAAGCACACTTCTGTATTTTTTACTTAGAGTAATGTACCACAATGTTAGACGTTTTAGGAGATTAATACTTACAGGTTGATTTTTGGGAAGATAAAATATCCCTTGAGCAGACTTATGTGACTTCACTTTTTAACCAAGCCTAACGAGCACTTTCTATGAACATCTATCTTGAAGTATCTGCTGTGTCACCACTGCTACTGGGGCATTCATGCTGTGGATTAGAACCCATACATTGTACTCATCGAGTCTCTTGGTAAAGATCCCCAAGAAACATAGAAACATAGACAGGAGTGATGGTTCTATGCTGCATTAGGCACCTTTCCACTTTGGAAGAGGAGCAATCACAGAATAATAAATTTTACATAGACACTGACATTCTATGATGGGAACTGAGAACTTTGTGCACGCCATGTGAAGATTTTGACACCGAAGCACATGCATCCACAAATACCCCCAGGAAATCATTGCTTCTCTAAAAATAAGATTTCTCCTTTTATTTTGATCAGAACATTTAATATAACTATGGTTATAAATACTGTATTATAAATACAAAATTTGTTAAGTAGATATATCATATTAAGTATCCAGCCACAATAGACAAAATATAGAAACAAACTCTATGTCCATTGAAGGATAAATGTATTTCTGACTTTAAAATGATTTGTGGGGCTGTTTCTAACCATTGTGGGAAAACTGATGGGTTAAATAATTCTAAAAACAAACAAAGGCTAGGAAATTTAAAAGAATACTTATGAAGAAAACAATTTTAAAAGACATGTTGAATCCCAGTGTTTTTGAGATAGAATTTTTTCACGTGCCAAGCTCCTACCAGTCCTAAATGATGCATATAACAGGTTGCAAGAATACCTAGAAATAAAATGTTAGGCACTTCTTGGACTTCATATGGTAACTAGATTTGCCTAGGAATATCCTTCCACTTTATGGGATGTGAAGTTCCCAGTGACAATATTTAATGTTCTTCTAAAACCACAGCACCTGTATTAGCTTGTACAGTGGTCTTTTAAAACAATCTTCCTCACGCAAGTCTGTCCCATCACAGAGATATAGCTGTTGGAACACCCTTTACTTCCTTGGTTTCCCAATTTTTAAAGTGGATAAAGACTATTTACCTTGGAGATTTATTCTGCAAATCAAGTGAGTTAATCCATGTAAATTTATATAAAGATGTCAATTTTTGTCACCCATTCATTTTTATTACCAGGGGTCCATATTCATCATGAAAACAATAAACACTAAAATATTCCACCTTTTGCTCAGATAGCATTCTCTGGGCACTCATGATCAGATAATATGAGCTATGGATGTATCAAACTGAACTACTGTGACGGAGTTCATTTTTATTGACGGAGTTCATTTTATTTTATTGGTTCATTTTATTTCTGGTGTTTTCCACCTACGGTTTGCCTTGTTTGTGCTGTTCCTCAGTGTATACCTGCTCTCTCTCATGGGGAACACCCTCATCATCTTCATCGTTCTCATGGATGCCACACTGCAGACACCCATGTACATCTTCTTAGGAAACCTGTCTTTCCTGGAGATCTGGTATACCACAGTCACCGTGCCAAAGCTGCTGGCTACCTGCCTCTCCCGTGTTGTCACTATCTCAGTCTACAGCTGTATAACCCAGTGCTACTTCTTCTTCTCCATGGGGGCCACTGAGTGCATCTTGCTGGCAGTGATGGCTTATGACCGCTACCTGGCCATCTGCAACCCCCTCCGTTACCCACTCCTTATGAGTGCCCCCATATGCCTGCGTTTTTCAGTTGGATCTTGGGTCGGGGGGCTTCACTGCTCCTGTCCTACCTACCATATTAATTTCTCATTTAAACTTTTGTGGCCCCCAGCAAATCAACCATTTCTTCTGTGACTCAGACCCCATTTTTAAGCTCTCTTGCTCAGATACATTCTTGGCAGAGGCCCTGGCCTACACATGCAGCTCTGCTGTGATTCTAAGCTCTTTCCTCTTCACTATGTCCTCCTGTGGACACATTGTGATCACAATAATCCAGATGTCTTCCCGGGAGGACTGGAAGAAAGCTTTCTCAACCTGTGTCTCCCACCTCACTGTGGTCACCATTTATTATGGCACCATTATCTTTGCCTATGTTCGCCCCCCAGCCAAATGCAACCTCACCATTGGTAAAGTGGTCTCTGTGTTCTACTGTGTGGTCACCCCATTGGTAAACCCTCTCATCTACACCTTGAGAAACAAAGATGTAAAAAAAGCTTTCAGGAAGGTTCTGGCACAAAAGAGATTGCTTTTGGACAGAACTATTCATGAGATTTGAGAGAGAAACAAAATGATCAATTTAGGATGGATTCTCCAAACAAATGGTAAATGGTAAATATTGAAAGTTATGCTATAAAACTTGGACCTCTCTATACTTTACATTTTGGGTTGAATCCTATTGAAACAGATGTTCTATAATTGCTATGTTAAAATGCCTTTAGTTCAGTGTCATAGTGATAGATACATAATGAAGATCATAGGCCACAAGATATTCACGAGAGTTCACATTCAATAATTTATACCTTAATGGTAACCATGGGCCAAAGCTTGTTTCTGATCAATGAAGCAGTGTTATGCTATCTGGTGGATAGACAGTTACAAATGTATCAGTTTGTACCTCAAAATAATTTGTTACATGCATATGATGATCCAGGAACTATTCTCAAGCATGAATTTTTATTGAATTATGAACATATAAAAAACTGGAGTTTTTGGTTGGAAACACAGTAGGAAAAGAGAGCTGAACTATATAACAATGGAACATTTAACATGTAAAGCAACATCTCTGAATCCTTATATCATTCAGGAGACATCTATAAGTATAAAATTCAAGTCAAAGAGAGAGGAGAAAGGGGTAGACAACAAGTTTTCTATATCATACCTAGTTTCCTGTGTGAGTGAAGAGTGAAGAAGCTTTGCAATTTTCAGTTATTTCAGGAGAGTTTAGTAACTGAAGGAGGATAAGAATATTGGAAGAAACCAGTCCTTTCAGAACTTTGTAGGACAAATGTTCCCCCTACAGTGCTTCTGAAAGTCTCCTTTGAGCATATGGTTGATTGATTAACAACATCAGTCTAATCTGGGAAGCTGTAAACACAGGGCTCACACACTTTGGGTCCCCTGCTGACTGCCATCCGTATGAAATAATTAGAAATACTATAGTCAACCAAGGTTCTAAACAAGCAAGAATGTATAAAATCAATCATTTCTTATATATTTCTAATGTCTAGAACATTTCTAAATTTAGACTTTGTCATTTCTTATATATATTAAAACTATTTTTTCTGAATATTTAATTCATTTTAGCTTTTATTTATAAACAAAACATAATTACACATTGAAAAATATAAAAATCATATGCATATAGCTCACATTTTTACAAACAGAACATATTCAT
Source organism: Solenodon paradoxus (assembly GCA_004363575.1). Lineage (NCBI taxonomy): Eukaryota > Metazoa > Chordata > Mammalia > Eulipotyphla > Solenodontidae > Solenodon > Solenodon paradoxus. The sequence continues at coordinate 13,217 of RJWH01008205.1, forward strand.
GTTACTGGTGCTCAGATTAAGAAACAGAAATTTGCAATACCCTAGAAAATTCACTCATGCTCTCTTAAAGAAGTTCACAATTATGGAAAAATGATCAAAATTATCTGTACATGAAGGTGTGAAAACTAAGCCACAAGTCATGAAGTCTTCTAACCTTTCCTTTCCTTCAGAATATAAAACTGTAGATAGTACCCAGAGTCACAGGGAAGCATTCTGGAAGAGCTCAAATGTATGTCTGCCTGCTGCAGTGGGAGAAGGGAGACCTTCTGCTCCTAGGTTCTTTGCTTGAGTGTAAATATTCAACTGAATAGACATACTAAGGAGAAAACATACCTGTTTTATTTTAATTCGGTGTGTACATAGGTGTCTTCTAGGCAAAAAAAAAACAAGGAACCATTCATTATACCAAAGACTTATCCACCTTTTAAACAAAGAGCATCCATGTGGAAATGTGACAGGACACAGAAGTGTGAACTGAAAATGAATAGTGGGGCATTGATAAATGTGTGTGAGAAACCATGGAAGGCAAGGCTATTTTAGCAGATTTGATTTCAGACCCATCTTGGTGTCACTACCCAGTCTCCAGTGATAGGAATATCCTTCTCCTTCTGAGACAGAAAGGGTAATGTCATGACCTGCTTTTAGTCAGAGAGGATTGTGCTGTGTCCAAGTGCCAAGAACCTCACTGCTGAGGAGAGAACTCCCTACTCATTGATGGTATAATCTTTCCAAACTCAATTCCTTGAGAGAATGGTTAGTGACTCTTCCTCCCTTTGTCACACCCCACATCCCAGAGACCTAACTGGGATTGTTTCCCTAGGAGCCTTGGGTGGTCTGAGTAATTAATAAAGAGAAGAATGGCTGTCCAATCCAGTTGGAATTTAGAGGCCTGAAGCAAGGCTGGCCTGTTCCATTCATTCATTTCCACTTAATGTTCTATTTATGTAAATTTTAGCCTCACTTTCAAAACCACAGTAGGGGTGGCTTCACTGGAAAGGGGCAAACTTGGTACTGGTAACAAGTAAACATTTCTTTCAGGACAACAGTGCTTAAGCCAATTACCATGGAATCTCAGTATCTGTGATGTTGGAGAGCTTCATGAAACAGTAATAACATAAAAGAAAATGTAAATTTTAGTAAATGTAAAAAATACCCAGTGCAAAAAAGTAAAAAAAAATCAAATAATATTTAAAATATTTTGACTATAAAACTTGAATAGGATATGAAGAAATTTTACAAAATGTAACAGAGACGAGAGTGTTTTACTTAGGACATGTTTTTTTAAGTCTTGGAATATATTTATATAATTTTGCATGAGGAATGATAATGTTTCTGAAGAAAATTTTATAATTACACAACTTTAAGCAGTTGTATTTTGTTTGACTGTAACTTACTGTACTATAAATTTGTCAAAATAAGTATTATTTGTATTTTAATAGTAAGCTTGTACTCAGTGTTCCTTTGAAATATTACCATATTCTATTTCCATACAAAATATCTATCTGACTCTCTGATCACTTTCTTGTGAAAAACATGCTTGAAATAAAAAACATTTTATGGAAAAAAACTCACCATTTTTCTACCCTCAAAGGAAAAAAAGAGCACATACATATAAATTTCTTATAGTTCCCCTGAAGAGAGGATCAACTTGGCAATATTTCAAGGTCAAGAAGGGTGATTTAGTTTATGTTCTTAAAGCAGACAAAGGCTTTAGTCAAAAACAAATCAGCAGGAAGGAGATGTGTGCTTGACTGACATTGCAAATATTCCCAGACTCAATGCAATCTTTATGAAAACATCAATGAAATTTTTCATAGAAATAGGGTAGATAATGCTAAAAATTGTATGGGAACAAAAAACACTGAATTTTCAAGTTAATTTTGCAAGAGAAAAACAAGACTAGAGTTATAAACCTTTCTGATTTCAAACTATATTACAAAGCTATAATAATCAAAATGGAATAGAATTAATATAATTAATAAAATAATATAAGTGGAATAGAGCACACAAATATACCTATACCTCCATACATTAATAATTGATATAATTATGCTATATATGCAGTTGATATATTTATTATGATAATCTATGGAAAGGAGTCAAGAATATACATAAAGGATAATCTCTTTTATGATGATGCTGGGACAACTGGACAAGCACCAATAATGTAATGAACCTAGGCTAGACCCCTATTTTACAACATATGCAAAAAACTCAAAATGGATTAAGACCTGAAAACCTGAAACCATAAACTTTTCAAAATAAAACAAGAGGGTAAATACCTTGTAATTTGTCTTTCAACGATTTTTAGATTCTACAACACAACTTGAAGAGGCTTCAATATTATAAAACAGTGCAAAAATACATAACTGTTCTAGAATAGCTAACAAAATTTCTAGACTAAAAAGTAAAATAAAAAATTTTAAATGATTTCTCAAGATCTACTTACTGTGTGTATTGTGACTTAAAAGTCATTTTATAATATTCCAGTGGATGGATTTATGAATATCTTTTAAAAGGCAACTGGTTGTAGATATTTAATAGGAAAATTAATATGAGTTTCAATTATATTTTTCTTCTTAATATTGATATATATTTTAGTCAATGTTCATCATAAAGAAATCATTAGAAAACTGCAATTTCAAATATTTTATCAAATAAAACTTTTAATTATGTATATAGGCAAATATTTCTTATAAAATTGTATGAAAATAAACTTATTTTTAAGAGAATGCTGGGAAAGTTTCAAACAGACTTTTAAAAATTCAATTATACAAACAAAATTTATATTTGATTAAGTTTATAGTCAATATTTAAACATTAAAATTGAATATAGTATTATTTAAATATGTCATCAGTTTTTTACATGAGAAGAAAATGGATTTTAAAGTGATAATTCTGAAATCTAAAAAACAGTGAAACATATCTTATAACTTATATCTTAATAGCAGAAGTGTGCATTTTGTGATATCTTAAGAGTTCAATATTTAGTATATAATTGTTAGTTTGATGTATTAACATTTATTAGTCTGAAGATTCTGTTTATATGCAACAATTCTAAATACACTCAGAAAAGCAAATGACATTTCACAATAAAAATTAACTGAACATTTATTTATAAGAGCAATGAACTACAAATGATCTCTATGATTAGGTTAAGAGCTCTGATATATTAACTTACACCTGAAAGACTGGCTATTATCCAAAAGTCTAGAAACAGCAAAAGTTGGTGACGATGTGGAGAAAAGTCACCATTTTTACACTATTGGTTTCAGTGAGAATTGGTGCAACCTCTATGGAAAACAGTATGGAGATTCCTCCAAAAGTTGAAGAAGGAAATCCCATATGATCCTAGTATCATACCAATTCTGGGTGTTTACCCAAAAGATAAAAAATATTAATTCATGGAGATTTATGCACCCCCATGTTTACTGCAGCCATATTCACAATAGCTAAGGATAGGAAACTACCTAAGTGCTCTACGTCTGATGAATAAGTAAGGAAGATGTGGTACATATATACAATGAAACACTACACAGCCCTTAGAATAGATGAAATCCTGTCAGTTGACTCAACACGGATGGTATTAGAAAGGATGATGCTATGTGAAAATAAGTCAAAAGAAGATACATACCAGATGATCTCACTCATAGGTAGGATGTAAATAGACAAAACAGTGGAACAAATGAAACAAAACCAACCCTTGGACACTTCCAAAAGAACAATAGTGGTGGAGTTCACTGGACAATGGTGAAGAACAGCTGGTGATTTGATGGAAGGCAGGGTGTATTAACATATATCTGAGAAATGGGAAAACTGTACATATGGGGAACGTACACATAAAAGTTTATTTCAATTTGTAAAACAAAGTAACTGCAATAAAATACTAAAAATAAAAAGTAGCAATATCCCTGAAATCTATCAATGAAGAAACTGTGTTGAATATCAGTCATAAACAAACTAACTTAAAAAGTCAGACCAGTTCTGTTCAAGCTGTAATGGAGTCTCTCATCTCATGAGAGAGAAGGATTGCATGTTGGCTGGACTAATGCTTCAGTTCTGAGTATGCATTGACTTAGTTCCAGCTTTGCTCTGATCACACACATATGCATCACAACCTGTGTCACAGCTCATGTCACAGACTGTGTAGAGCAGCATGATCGTGGGCAGGTAGCCTGGCCAAGCATCAGCCTGGGATAGGTGTCCAGTCAGAGGAATAACAAGAACGTTCTGTCTAAGTAGGAGCAGGAGAATACGGGGTTTGGTGGGTATTGGGTGGGAAAGTTCAATTCTGTGTGTTACCAGAGGCACCAAGTGGGCGGCATTGGAGGACCGTGGGCCCAAGAAGTGTGTCCTGTGTGTCTTATGGAGAAGAACCCAGTGTAGGAGATCTGTAGTCAAATCTGAATGACATGGGTTGTTTCAATAAGCATATTAATATAACAACGAGTCATAGGTTGTCATTCCTAGATGTGTTTTCAGAAATGACAGAAAATTATTTGCTGGGTTTTTTTAAATGTGGTGGAAAGGAGATAATATCAGCCTGAAATTACATCAGGCAAAGCCTACAACAACTGAATGGAGCAGGGACCTAAAGTAGAAGACCCAGGAAGAAAATATTTAACAGCAAAACTAAAATTATAAATGAAGCAATTGTGAATGAGTATGTACTGACCCAAAAGCACCAGATGTATCCAAAATAAATATAATTTTCAATTTTTTTGTTTTTTAAGTAGTCTCTCCTGAGACCTGCTTTTAGAAGACTCAGAAATATAATGCTTTTCTAATTTATTACATTAAAATGATAAAGATGAGGGATGATAAAGGATTCAAATGAACAAAAGACATTGGTACGCATGAGTGACAATTCAGGCCCATCTGCCACAGGTGCAAAACTGCACAGACAAAGGGGTTACTGGGACCCAGAAGCTCAGCGGTGTTCATCTCTACACCAGCGCCCTCATTAAGAGGTAGGGGTACTTTTTTTGTTATGTAGTGATGTCCCCTGAGTGGGAAGAATGAGGACTGTCAAGTCGTACTTAGCACGAATTGATATAAGAAAAAACAAATGTGTTCTTGAAGTGAAGACCCATGAAAAAAATTACAAGTGAAAAGATATAAAGAAATAAAAAGAAGAAAGAATAAAATAAAGGACAAGAAAGAAGGAAAGACTGAAGAAGGAGGAAAGGAAAAAAGAATAAAAGGATTAATGTGAGACACATTTATAATCATTTCAGTATTGAGATCTTTTGAGTTTATTTGTGAGAAAAGGAAGCAATTCCTCCAAGACTCTGTTCTGAATAGACTGCTACATGAATAATGTCATCGCCATCTTCATCTTTGCAACTCTGTGAAACTACTGACCAAGGCAACGTGTCTCCTCCTTTATGGTTCTATTCTGAACTTCACCATAAATATTTAATTATGTCAAAGAATCACTAAAGACAAGTGAAGTGATTTATGTAGCTTCCTTTTCACTGAAGATGGTTTAAAAATGGGTGCACACTGTGGAACATTTGGTAGAATGTACTGTTTTATGTGATTGCCATGAACAATGTGAGATATGGTGCCTTGTAAAAATAGTGGTGGTTGGAAACCACTGTTCCCCCCATAACAACAGATATTTTAAACTGAAATAAGCTCCTAACTGGAATTCCCACACCCTAGTCACAGGACAGGTAGGTGCTCTAAGGAAGGAGTATACTGCTGAGCTCTGTGGAGCAGCAAATGAAACAGAAGTGTCTCTTTTGAAATGATTATCATCAATCGAGCCATTAATTTTAATGAAATTTTGCATAATTAAATCAAAAAATTATATTTGGGAACTTTCCCAGACCAATGACTCTGCACAGCCCAGCTTCTCAGGTACATTATTGGGGTAATATGGTAAATAGCACAGACAACAACACTTCAGTGGAAAGGAGTTCAAAATTTTAGTTAAATATGTAATAATCCCAGCAAAGAGAAACAAGGTCACCACAGTGAGGTGGCGCATGCAGGAAGAGAGAGATTTCATTCTGTCCTTTGTAGATAGATTTCTGAGAAGAGTGGAGAAAATGTGAACATAAGACACAACCATTAAGATGAAACATAGGAAACCAAAGAGCAACCGCCACAATAAGGCATCCTCCAGACTGTCTTCCCCAGTGCAGGTCAGTGTCAGCAGGGCAAGCACATCACAGAAGAGCTACTGCATGATGCTGGGCCACAGAACTGGACAGAAAAGTTCCTTGCAGTGTGAATGGAGTCATAGACACACTGCTGAGTCACTGGGCCATCATGTAGACGCCCTTGCTCGTGATGGCCTCCTAGTGCAGTGAGTGGCAGATGGTGGCATAGCAGTCATAGCACATCACCAGCAGGAGGGTGAATTCTGTGCCTGCCAAAAATATGACCAGGAAACCCTGTGAGGCACAGCCCTTGAAGGAGGTGGAATGACTGTTGGTCAGAGAGCTCATGATAGACTTGGAGACCATGACAGAGATGCAGCAGATATCAACCAGGGACACGTACTAGAGGAAGAAATGCATGGGGTACTGGAGGTGTGGATCAAGGAGGCTGATGCTGAGGAGATTTCCCAGGAACTTGACCAGGTAGAGGAAAAAAGGGTGGTGCAGAGGCCCTGGAGCCCCATCTCATTTGGGAGCCCCATGAATAAGACATGACAGTCACGTTTCTTGCTATCTTAGGCATGAGGGCTCCTGTCTACAGAAATTAAGACAGCATTTAGGAGTCCATTCACTATTCATCTCATTTCTCTTCCTCAACCCCAACATAGCTTAGACTCAAGTGAGGTGTCAAACTTGGAGTGCTAACACAGAAATGTATCACATAGCTTGACTTATGTGTATAATTTTTGTAGAGATATCAAGGAAAATGACTGGCATTAGGACTCTAAAAGAAGCATAGCATGCAATATGATGTGCCCTGTGGTTATTCCTGAATGGGACATGGTTCATTGCCTTTCTTGCCTTAGGAGTTTGGTGAACAGGTACAAAACCTTTGGAAAGTAAATAATGAACTTCAGAGGTGCCTCTGAAAACAACATCAGAAAGATGATCTTTCTCATGACTGCTTCCACAGATCACTAGGAAGCCACTTCTGTTGCCAAAAATATAAAGAGATAATCAATGTGCAAGTTTGTGGATGAGATGTAAGGCTGTACACAGCCAGTGGAAGGTGCTATGGTGGTGCCCTGGTCACCTTTCTACTTGACCAAAGAGAAACTTTGACCTAGGAGCAGAAGTTTTCTCATCTCCTGTCCTTACTGTCCATTGGAGAGCAGGTTCTGGTTTGATTTCCCATCTACTCAATCCTACAAAACTTCAAACAGTGTTTTTTGCCCATGATTATTAAATTAACCTATTAATAATCACCAAATAATGAGAGGAGGCTACCAGTCATTATCCTGTTTACAAATGTGCACATCTCTATAACAGAATTATATTTGAATTCCTATATGAGTGTGTATGACATATAAATACAGCGATAGGAATTATATACAAGCACAATGCTCATGACAAATCCTGGCTGGTCTGGGCATTCAGAGTCCACTGGGATGATCAAAGCACCTTTGAACACCTTGGTCTCAATGGATGGAAAATCTTCTCCTCCACCCACACAATTGGCAGAGAAAACTTTATTCTTGGAACAAAGGAAGTGAAGCCCTTGAGCATATTTACCCATCAAAGATTGAAATCGGTAGGTATTTCTTCCCATTCATTAGCTCTGACAGTCTGGCATGAAGTGAGATGACCCATTGCCATGGGATGAGGTCATCTTCTTATTCACCCTCAGTTCTGTGTCCTGATCAGCATGAATACAAAGGGCTGTGTGTCCCCCCACCTCCTCAAGAAGGAGAGTCTACTCTTAGGACATCACAGGTACCCGAAAGCTGTATGATCACTAGAAGGCAGCTTCCCTTCCATCTCCAAGGTGGCTCAAGGTTAAAACGCCTTGTCTTTCAAATAAGGTCAATGCCCCCTCAGTTCAGGTATGAATTAATGAGGAGAAATGGCTATGGTTAGTGATGAGAGAGCATTCTCTGAGGGAGCAGTGGGTAACCTTCAACCCAGAACTTAGGATCACACAGAGGGTAATTTTCATGGCCCAGGAGCTCTGTTAGGAAAATGTCATAACCTCCCTCTGAACAAGTTCAATTTTGTCTTCTACTCCTGGATATGTTGCAATGTTAAGATTTCTACTGAAAATAGGTCATCTGATTTCAAGTACTGAAATTTAAATTCAGAATCACACTCAGCCATTAGTGCTGTTTTGTTTAATTTTCCTTTAGCTCTTCTGTGTTTTTCATTTTTATATTTTATTTATTTTTAATTGATTTTATTGAAGGAATATTGCATTATCACATGAAATAGTTTTAAGGTATATGTGTCCAAGAAGGTTGCTTCCTTCACATGCTTCCATCCTGGTCTCGGAGGCAGGGAAAGAGCACTGCATCCACTGTCACCTAGTGTGCAGCCTGGCCTCTGCTGAGGACAAGCATCACATCACTTTGCTGCTGAAGAGTTCATTGGATTGCGTAACATGTGTGGAGATTTATAGTGTCTATTACCTCTTCAAATACAGCTCATAACTGTCTGATCTATTTAAAACCACTGTACAATGTCATCTTCTATGATCTTCTTGACAGTGTGAAGTGTCTGTATCACTATCACAGACAAACTACAGAGAATATTTAATCTCCCCATCTCTCCCTCTCTAATTTATACTATTATCTGGTAGAAAAAATAGAAAAGGAAATGATATTTAGAATTATCTGTACCGAGTTTTCAAATGTAGCGATAAAATTATTTATAAGGAAACAAAGCAAATTCAAAGCATGAATTAAAACATTAACTGCTCTATTAAAAATCCCCTTGCTATTTTTCTTCTACTAGTCAAAATCAGTTGACTCCTTCATTTTGAACTTGTAATATTTATCTATTTTATGCATAAATTCCAGGCTGTCAAATCTTAATTTATTCAAATCTATTTTAGTGACTATGTTTATAAAATTTACTCTACATGTACTCAATGAATTATTGTTTGTGAGATATGATTTACCTGTTACCAGTGGTACCACCACTCCCTGAAACCAATGAATATATAAGAGACAACAAAAAGACACAGGTTCTGGGGATGCAAGTACATTTTTCTTCTTTCAGACAGGAACCTTCATGCCTTAGACAGCAAGAAATGGACTGTCATGGTGGAGTTCTTGCTCATGGGGCTCCCCAGTGAGATGGGGCTCCAGGGCCTCTATGCCACCCTCTTCTTCCTCTACCTGGCCAAACTCCTGGGGAATATCTTCATTAGCCTCACCAGTACTGACCCAAACCTCAAATCTATACATTTCCTCCTCAAGAATTTGTCCCTGGTTGACATCTGATGCATTTCTGTCAGAGTCCCCAAGTCCATCATTAACTCTCTGATCAACAGTCACTCCATCTCCTTCTAGGGATGAACTTCATAGGTTTTCCTGGTCATTTGTTAGACATAGTTCACCCACCTATAACTGCCACCATCTGCCACCCACTGCACTACGAGGCCATCATGAGCAGGGGCCCCTGCTTACACATTGTGATGGCTTCATGACTCAGTGGGAATATCCCTTCCTGTTGCAGGAACTTTGTCTGTTTCTACAGGGCCCATGTCATGCAGCAGTTCTTCTGTAATAGTTCATTGTTGTGGGCCCTGGCCTGTGCTGGGAGCCACATTTGGAGTTTGTGTGTATTATTGTTAGCTGTTGTTTCACTTTGTTTTATCTTAATGGCTGTGTCTTATGTTCACATTTTTCCACTGTCCTCAGAATCCCATCTTCAAAGGGTAATGAAATCCTTCTCCACCTGCATTTCCTACCTTGCTGCGGTGACCTCGTTCCCCTCCTCTGGAATTATTGCTTATTTAGGTTCAACCTCCCAGTCCCCACCATCACTGCTCTTTAAGTCTGTTTTGTACTCTCTTTCACTTCCCAACCCGATCTTGTCATTTACAGTCTGAGAAACAGGGACATGAAGGTGGTCCTGGGAAAGATTCTTTCTGAAGAAAGGACACCAAAGATATAAGTATTTAAAATCTCAATGACTGTGATACATACTAATGTACATCTAATTGACTGGTGCCTACGTGTTGCTGTAAAATCATAAGGTGCTTCTACTCTCACTGATATATAGATTGCCAGCATTGTTCCCGGGAACAGGGCTTAAAGAAGGGGGCACCGCAGGAGAAGGAGACTCAAGGGATAGTGGGGATCAGGAGTATAGCAGTCTCTCTACTGGACTGAGGGCCCTGACCATCCTGCTCTCCACTTATTTATTGTGTGCATATACAGCATTGCCTCACGCAGCTTATGCAAGCAAGTTTATAGTTACATTGGATTGCTTATGCAGCCTTTGCTCTCTAACTACATAACTATATCTATCTTATTTTGGCAAGTGAACAGTCACAGACAACTGTCCCAGTGTTTTCACATGGCAGCCTTCGCCAGATGCTCTAGGTCTGGTGTCCTTTATGTTCTGCCAGCTCCGACTCCGACCTTGCTCTGTTTTCTGCCCCCAATAATAGATGCCACATTTATATGGTTAGATGGGTCTATTGTCAGTGCAGTGTCATAACAAGGTCCCATTCAGTTATGTTCACAGCAATAGACCCACTGTATAATCATTTCATGTAAAGCAGTATTGATCTTATTCCATCTTGAAAAAATGTTATGATAGTTTCACATTTTACATATCTTATTAGAAGTCATGCTCATAAATTTTCCCCAATTTATTCATGAAAATGGATAATTCCAAATTTGTTATTTTTTCTCTTTTAGTTGTTTGTATTGACAAAGATATTTTTATGAACTCAGTTTAGCTAAATTATTAACACCACCAAAACACTGGGTTTATAAGTACAACAATTAAAAGTCTTTAAAAGAATTTTTGAATATAGTATATTGGTAGCAGGTGTTGTAGGCAATCACATATATCATTTTTAAGAACAGTGACATTGGTTTGATAAGGGGATGATTCTCATTACATTGTCCATATCAAGAAAAGAAGATTATCATCACATTTCCAGGAACAAAAAAATTGAGAGTTGATACCCTTTTATTCCCATATTTTTAAATTGAATGTTTCACAAAAATTTATGTGTACTTTTAAATAAATGTACCAATACATTTAAGTGTAATTTCTATTTCTTCTAGATATACATGTTTCCATTTATTTCTAAATTTGACTGTTTTAATAGAGCTTATTAACATTATATTCCTATCTTCATTTAAATTTATTCCTATTTTACTCTGGAACATTACACATTTGTGTGGAAATCAATTACCTTTCCAGTTGTTTGTTTCTAGTCCTTCATCCCTTCATCCTTCTTTCCCGTCTTTAAATTCTCAAACTTCTTACTTTCTCTCTTCCCCATTTCCTTTGTATTTTTCCTCTTTTATAAAAAGGGAATATATTTTTCAATTCCATATCAGTCATGGCATGCTTTCTGCACTATTTCAGTTAACTTTTCTATCCACCTTATCCCTTATCCTTTCTCTCCTTCTGATAAGGTTGGAAGTGGAAGATAATAATGTGCCCTGGACATGGAGTAATGGCCTTGATGATGGTGGGAGATAATAGTTTTCTATTTTCTTCTTTCTGACTGTTCTCAGATTACTTTATATCAAATTCTTTATTCTCGGAGATATTCATTTCATACTTGTCTCTTAGGGAAAGTAGACTGCAACTTATCTTCATTCCCTTCCTTGAGAGGCTACTACCCTTCCCTCTCACAGGAATGTGAGTTGATGATTCTTTTCCTCACCAATGGAAACATTTCACATGACTTCCCACTAATCTGCATGGCTTCTCACATGACTTGTGCTGTCATTCAATGGGCTTCTCCAGTAGGTGATACACTGCCCCGTTAGATGCTTTCATTGTTTTCTTGCATTTCAAAAAGTGGTTCTATTTCTTGCTGTGGGTGTGGGACATTGTACTTGTCTGACTGTCTCGGCCTCATGTCTTCATGTTCCTCTGTTTAGGAAGCTCAGCCCTGATTGTCTCCAGTCATCCAGTTGTTCTCTGCTCCTCAGACTCCAGGAATCTTCCATTTTGAACCCCAATGTTGTGCTCGCTGCAGTCTGTCTGTCTCATGCAGGTACGTAAACCTGGGTGCACTACCTGTAAATTCAGATTCCTCCTGTGCCCCCTTTTCCACTGAGTCCACACACAACCGTCTTCTTGTTTCATTATTGCGCTTTGTAGTCCTTCCATTTGGTGTTCCTTATCTCTATTTTTTCCAAATTTTCTTTTCATGTAGAGGATTTCCTTTGTTTCAAGCATATTCAAAACTGTGTTTAGAGTACTTTAAAGATGTCAGCATTAAAACCTTCATTGCATAATTTTCATATCCTTTCATGTCATTGTTGACATCTCAGCATTGTTTTTTTTCTCAACTTTGAGACTTTTCTGTTTCCTCGTATGATGAGTGTGTTCACTGACCTGGACACTGGAATTCTAATATCAGGAGACCATGTATTTTATGCATATCTGTGTTGTAGCAGAACTGTGATACTAGTTAGATGGCGAGGAGGGCACCACCCTGCTTATTAACAGGAGAAAGCAGAGACCTCTGTTCTTCATTTGCCTCACTGACATCTGGATGCACTGAAACAATGGGGCTTGTTAGTGCTGAGAGGGAGGATGTGTGAATTCTTTATCAGGTAACAGTATCAGCTTTTCACTTAGAGTGATATTGTGGGTAGAAATAGGATTACATGTAATCATTGTACTTGGGAGCCATCCTAACACACATCTGCCTTTGATCACTGTTACTCCATCCCTAGGGCAATAATTCCAGTTTAGTGATCAGAGTTTCTCAGGAATATTAAATCTATCCATTTTAAATTAAATGTAAAGAACTGGGACCCGAGAATGACAGAAAATCTCCCAAATTAAAAAATAAATCACATTGATTACAGTGCTTATTAAGAAATGACATCTTTATTTTGTTCTAATGAGAGCTTGTGACTCTGATTCTGTCTTTAACTTCTGTCAATTGCACTTATTTTCAGACATTGCAATAATGTCACAATTTGGACACTGGGGGAAGTATTTGAGAAAAGACTCACAGAAATTAAATTTTGGGAACTATTTTAAATAAAAATGCAGCCGTTCTAATCTCAGAGGAAACATAAATATCACTAATTTATTGGCATGCAAAATATATATATATATATATATATATACACACATACATATGTATATATGTGAACTCCATATTCAACTTGTTTTGTAATCCAGAGGTTATGACTTATTTCCACTTGATTACATGGAGCATCATAATCATGTCAGGTGCATGGATGCCACATCCTGCTCTCCTACAGGGAGGCCCAAGGACACTCCCAGGAATCCCAAAGGAAGAGGCAGTAGTGGGAGGACTGTGTGGGGACAGGTGTGGAACCTGCAGTGACACAGGTCACAAGGGCTCCCCAGACCTGCCCCTGTGTTCCAGGGACCATGTTCTCTGCTGGCCTTCAGTTTTTCCAAAGGACAGGTATAACTAACTGAAAGCATTTCAGTCTTTAAATAAACAGGAGGGAGACCTCAGACAGGATGAAGTTCATCACTTTCGCCCCATGGACCAGTGAAACCGTAGGATCCAAAACCAGCAGGTGAGCCACAACCTGGGCTCTGCACGTGGGGGAACAGTAGGGACTGTGGTGCTACGCCTGACCCAGCAGGCAAACTGACTTCTTCAGAAAGGTAATGAAGCTGATAATGCATATCTACATTCCTGCTAAGTATTTGCACTAACTGTTGAAGACTCCCCTCAGGGTGACCACCAGAGACAGAGTCTGCCGTGGGTCAGCCCATCTGCATCCAGCCGGCACGGTGATGGTCTGCAAGATCAGCCCTACTCCCCTCGCCGCGAGTCAGAAGAAGTCTATGCAACGTCATCATGCAGTGCTACATCAGGGACATTTTTGAAAAGAAATCTTAAGACTATATTGTCCTTTAACATGGGTATGAAACTAAATTTGAATATTTCAAGAAAGTAAACAGAGCCCATTAAACTTCCTCAATAGGAAAATTTAGGTGAAAATATTTTAAAGCTGAATTGTTAATCATTTTGCATAGAGAATAAAAAATGGTAACTGAAACCAAATCTGCATAGTTAATATACATGTGAAAAAGACCTACCAAGTTTCTATATTTCAGTAAATCAGTCTTACCCATATAACATGGTGACGTCAACAGTGCTTAACTGAGTAGGTCAATGTGGATGAAGATGGGGTCAAAATAAAGTGTCTGAGGTAACTGAAAGACCTGAACCCTGGGACCCAATCACCGTTATTCTATACTGAAGACCATAAACCCAGGTTAGTGATGGAGGCTTCACAGGAGCCATAAAGTCAATCTCTACAATGTCCAATGGAAGGAACTATAACCAGGGGCAAAAAGAATCTCCAGGAAAGATGATTGGATTATTGCTTTTTGGAAAAACAAGGTTTATTTTGGTTGTGTTCAATAATAATATCCCCACCTCCTGTCTGCCTTCATTTCTGTCTAGCGAGTGCAATTCAGGTCTTGTGACAGTGTCACAGTGAGGGCATTGGGGGAAGCTTCAGGGAATGGTTCATTGTACACATCACACAAATTCAGATTCTCAATATGTCATCTCATGGGGAACTGGGAATGCTCTAAGGAAAAGAGATCCTGACTTCTAGTGAAGAAGCCATTCGAGAAGGACAGGTCCTGAGGACTTAGGATGAACTTGGAAGCCTCCCGGGCCTTCCCAGGGCATCCAGTCTCACTGACCTTGCAGCCAAGGCTGCGCCTGTGCTGCCCAGCACTGGGGCACACATGATCTCCCATCTCAGCCTTCTATCAGTCCAGGCAGGTGGTCATCTGAGAGATCAGCTTCAATGGCACCTACACCAGACCACAAACCCCCACTGCTTGGGCCCCTCTGGGTCTTCTAAGCCGGCTCCCACCTGACACTCATGCTCATATCCTGGATGGAATCAGTGGCGATCCTTTCTTCTTTCAGAAGCAGTAACTAGTAAGCATTTTGTAGAAAATGATGCGTGATGTACAGATATATTTCTAGTATATTAATAAAAAGTTCCATTCTATCTTCCATTTATTTAAATGATTCAATGTTGCTTTCATAAAAAACTCTTGCTCCACCCACTTCCCAATTTATCATCCATCCCTAATATGCTTTTCTTAAAGGCGATAAGTTCACACAGTCAACTTTCTGTTCACATTTGCCATTTCCTATCTACCATAGGTTTCAGTTCCCTCCTTCAGTATTTTGTACTTTATTATAAAATTAAATGGGAATACGTTCACTTTCTGTGGATGAAGGCAGTGAATATTAGAAGCAAATACTTTTACAAAAATTATTCAGTAAATATCCTCTGCTTATTAGAGTTGCTTACAGATTGATTGTGCTGAACCAATTATTTTATTTAGAGTATTAAATAAGAGTTGAAGATGCAGATGTCATCAATAATTGTATCAGGTTCCATGAAAGAGTGGTCTTCTTATTTTAGTCCCACTCTTCTTACTGCTAACACCTTCTGGGGGAAACGTTGAGGAGGTCAGAACACTCCCTTGCAACCAGAAAAGTGAAGGTATGCTTGTTTCATAAATACAAGGCATATGGAGACTTGCAGGAAGAAGGAGGTATGTTACAAGGAGGAAAGTTGGGGAATCCTGTGGTATCTGATCCCTATCAGGTGCACAGTGGAGGGCATGGCCAACTGCTTGGCATGAACAGGGTTCTTCCTGATGAAATTCTCAAGCACCCAAGAGCTCCAGATCTTACAAGGCCTTCTCTTTATGCTGATTTACCTGATGACTCTCAACACGAATCTTCTCATCATTGTCCTGATCACTCGAGACCAGACCCTGCAAACCCCCACGTACTTCTTGAAGAACTTGTCCCTTTTGGATTCCTACCTCATTTCTGTCACTGTCCCTAAGTCCATCTTCAACTCTTTCTCAGGCACAAGCATCATCTCCTTCCCAGGGTGTCTGCTGCAGGTGTTGCTGGTGATTCACTCTGCAAGTGCTGAGATACTCCTCCTCACGGCCATGTCCTATGATCGCTTTGTGGCCATCTGCCACACACTGCACTACGAGGTCATCATGAGCAGGGAGCTGTGTGTGAGGATGGCAGTGGCTTCCTGGGGACTGGGTGGTATCTTCGGAGGCTTGTATTCAGGGGGCACCTTCTCTTTATCCTTCTGTGGCTCCAGAAATCTGCCTCAGTTTTTCTGTGATGTCCCCTCCCTGCTGAAGATTTCCTGCTCAGAGGACCAAGTCACCATCAACATCAGTGTGGGAATTGGTGTCATACTTTTCTGTCTAGTGTCTGTCAGCTTCTCCTGTACATGTGTACATCTTTCGCATGGTGCTCAACATCCCGTCACTGCAAGGCCGCTCAAAAGCCTTCTCCATCTGCCTACCCCACCTCGCAGTGGTGACCACTTTCATCACAACAGGCACTGCAGCCTATCTGAAGCCCGTGCCTGACTCCCCACATCTTGTGGATTTTCTGGTCTCTGTGTTCTACACTGTGTTGCCTCCATCTGTGAACCCCATGATCTACAGCCTCTGGAACAAGGAGATCAAGGCAGCTTTGGGGAAGGTTCTGTGGAAACTAAATCATTCTAGATTCTACAGGAAAAAGACAATAAAACTTTCATCCATAAAGCTGTTTTGTTTTTCTAAGACTTGTTAGGTGTCTCGTAAACTAGGGTGGACAGAAATACCTCTGTGCAAATAAAATACTTCCATTTTCTTAAAAATGATGGAGTAAGGCTGGTTAATCATCAGCCAGTCCTTGTTGCAGAACTTACTGACTGTACACTTGGAAGTCAGTGTCTCAGGTATCAGATTCCAGAAATTCTGTCCACCTTACACAGTTCACTGAAGATCTGGGTGTCCCAGATCTCAGAAGCTATGAATATGCCATCTTACATGCAAAGGGGACTTTGTGATGTGATTTCTGATTCCTAGATTATCCCGCTGGACCCAGCCTAAATGACAAAGATGCAGGGGGAGGATTTCCTGGTGCTCAGAGGAAGAGGCTGTCGTGGAAGCTGGAGGTGGAGGTGAGTGGAGGTCTAGCACAGCTCTGAGAGGAAGGACAAGCAGGCACAGATGCCGCTGGAGAACCGAACAGGATTGCAGCTTCCGAATGACATTGCTGGAGAAAATGACTGTATTCTTTTACAGCATGGGGTTTGTGACTGCTTGTTATACAGGCGATAGAAAGCTAATACAAACAGAGACTGCTTGTCTCCACTAATATCTCTTACTTCATAATTTCTGGTAGGAGCAGGTATGAAATTGAGAAAAACAAAGTCTTAGTAAAAGGTAAATGTTGAAAAATAGAAACATTTGGTCTTACTTTCAAATTTTGATACTTTCACAGAATAATTTGGATTTTATGATTTTTCATTTATCCACTTTCATAGTAAAGGCAAATAAAATAAGGAAGTATATGTTTTTTATATTTTGTTTCAATATTACGGAATTTTCAAAATTTTATTAAAATGACTGATATGTAATTGCTTCAACTTTTTCAAATAATCACTACCCAAATTCCTTTGTTGTGTTAATACTCAATGAACTCAGCTAGTAGTTTTGACAGTCAGCTATGCTGCATTTACTTTCCAAGCCAGCCATTGGTTAGTAACATTATTTCTAAAGAGAAGGGGAACCAGGAAGACGGGAAATGGTTACAGGGATTGATTCTATGGTGAATAAAGAATGGTACTGGTGATGATGAACTTACTGTTTCTAGACAGAGGTCCGTTTATGATGATGCACACAGGAAAACTATAATGTGGTGACATGGTGCTTCTTTAATAAAATTAACTAAAATAAAAGAAAGTGATGTAACCCCCATGAGCTATCTGCTCACACCTATCAGAGTGGCTACTGTCAAAAAACCCCAAAATAACAAGTGTTGGTGAGAATGCACGAAAACGTATTTTACACAGTGCAGGTTTAAAAACTACTGGAGATAATTAGCATGTACTTTATCAAAGTTGTCGTAGGGAGAGTTCAGCATCTACCTGACTTTTTTAAGCTGTAGGGAATTGCTTACACATTAAAAGAAGAGATTCATGTCAGTTAGTTCAATAACTAAATGACTGAAATGTGGGATCCATTCATGGGCTGAGGGCAGGGCTCAGGGGCAGGGGGGCCAGTCAGAACGTGCCAGGGTCAGTCAGTGGTCTCGCTGGTAAGTTCTACAGATAAGAAGCAGCATGGTCCTTCTCAAACTCTGTCACATGCTTTACAAGAGGGAGCACTTCCAAACTTGTTCATGAGACTTGGGTTACACTGACACCACAGTCAGGAAGGAAGGAAGATCAGGCAGGGCTGGACCTGGGCCTGGCTGGGGCTGTGCCACTTCTAGTCACAGGGGACCCTAACAGAGTGCTGTCTGGAACCTTGAACTGTATTTCAAGGTCCTCTATCATTTTTCTTCTTTTGTTGACTGCAGAATGATTTTGATTGAATGAGTATATT
This sequence comes from Solenodon paradoxus, assembly GCA_004363575.1. Lineage (NCBI taxonomy): Eukaryota > Metazoa > Chordata > Mammalia > Eulipotyphla > Solenodontidae > Solenodon > Solenodon paradoxus. The sequence continues at coordinate 31,753 of RJWH01008205.1, forward strand.
TGCAAGCTATTAAAATATTGCTTACTTGTCTGCAATAGTTTAATAGTGTAGAAACATACTCATTCATTCAAAATCAAGTATGCATTCAACAAACAAGAAAAGAATAAAAGTATTGCAGAGACATAAAGGCTTCAGTCTTTTTTGTGGTCCCAGTTCCCAGTTCTTCTGCTGACACCTGCCACTTCTCTTCTCTGCTTCATCAATTTCTCTTAGCATTTGGGAAATGAATCAGTTCTGGGAAAAAGAAACTAAATTAAGCAAACAACCAGTTTTTCAGAGGACTCAGAACTATGTAAAGTCAGTGCTTCTGAACTTAAATAATACAGAAATGAAAAACAATAGACGCTAGTGTTTTAATTATTTGATGGGGCCCAGGGGGCACCTCTCTACTCCTGGTGAGTTACCAATTTGGGAACACAGAGCTTTAGATGTTTGAAATCACAGCGCTTAGCTCTCCCATGAGAGACCTGCCAACTACACCTTCTTGTCCTTAAATGAAGCTCTGTAACTATATGGGAAGGTTTTGACAAATCCAGTAAGGTGAGGAGAAGAATGGAGATAAGTGACTTCAGACATTATCTGTCCTTCTCTGAGAAGCAGATTTCAGATGCAGCACTGCCAACCTCCAACTGGGCAAGTGTCACTGACAGTTCCTGCAGGGAATGAAAACAGGTCTGAAATCTCCCCCAAGTCCCTATATGACATGGGACAGGAATAGTCATGCTAGCCTGGAGGTGAGTGCCACACATCCTGGGCTGTGTACTTTGAGTGTCTTCGATGTCTCAATATTTGCCCTGTGTCTCTCCAGTCTGCTGCTCTCACAGAGACCAGACTTAAAGGCCATAATTCACGTCTTCACAAGGTCATTCCTTAGATGCCCTGACTAGGTTCCTGGGGCCATGTTCATAGCTATCTGGTCATAACAGCCATCCTGAGGGCTGAATACTAAAACAGACCTGGGCTGTGAAGGCGCAAACACCCCCATGCTAACTCAGTCCTGAGGCCACACTCTGAGCAGACACTCAAACACAGGTATGAAAGTTCTGAGAACATTCCAGCCAACAGTTGGACCCTTATCCCCAGTCATTCTAGCAGTGTGTTATTAAAGATCAGATTCCCTCATGGAGATTTGAGGACACTGAGACAGGTAAGAGTGTGATCTCTGGACATCCTTACCTGCTGACCTTAGTCTTGAGTAGGTTTCTAAGCTCTTCAAACCTCTCTCTTTGTATTAGCTCAAATATAAACACATTTACATGTCTTTCTATATACCAAAAGAATGTGTTCTGAATGCGCTTATTTTTAAAGCCTATACTTTTTGACACTTAGTAAAACAACCTATGTCATGCACTAAACAGTCAACAAATATTAGGAAACAATAAATATTTAAAACAAAGAATAATGGAGTGCTTTCAATGGAAATGTTTATGGAAATATTGGGTCGCCCTTTC
>RJWH01008206.1:0-32657 GCA_004363575.1 Solenodon paradoxus
GGAGTTGGTATGCCACTTTCAGAGTCTACCAGGATGGCCCAACATCAAAACCTGAAGCAGGTCACATGATTCCAGGGTTGGATCCCCTCCTAATCCCATGACCTTCCCTATCACCATAGTGGAACTTTAATCCAAGTGTAGAATAAACAAATGTGTTGCTAATTACTTGGTGAAACAACATTTTACTGTAAGGAAACTGAATTTAATACGCATGTATATGATTTAACTGCTTCCAAACTCCTAGCAGGAAGGGAATGAAGATGCAAAACGACAAGCATGAACCAGACAACCAGCTGGGAGGTATGAAAGACCTCATCTAACCATTTACCCACTGTCTCATGACGTTCTCATTCCAAGACAGGGAGGACACAACAGGACTTCTTGACACAGATGCCCTCCAAGTCAGTAAAATGTTGTTTCACCAAGTAAATAGCAACACATATGAAATCTGAATATCCCAGGTGAGCTGTCAAGCATCATTTGTTTATTCTGAAGAAAAGCTACAGCTTCTCTATAACTAACAAAATACATGAGATTATTCTTACACATTCATTCAATAGTATTTCAAATATAATTTATACCTTTATCCTAAATCTACTTTACTGAATAAAAGGAATCAGAATAACCCAATTAACTAAAGAGAATCAAAAGATCATAGTGAAAATTGGAAGTTACTAATGAAGATTCCTCCTAAGTTCATAATTATTCATTTCTTGCCTCTACTTTCAGCCCAACCCACACACAACCCTTACAGGATGTCTCCAATTATGCTACTGCATAGCCAAATATAATTGGATGACCATATACACTTAAATAATACCATTAGCATGACATTAGGAATGCTGAAATTACTAAACAAAATGTTATTTTCATCTTAAAACAAGAATAGGCACTCACTGAACTTCATAACTTAAAGACAAGATAAGAGACCTTAAAGACATAAGCCTAAGTAATCAATAGCTAGAAAATGAGAACAAAAGCTCTTCTTAGTCACAGTCACCATTTGCTATAAAGCAGTTCAATAATTGTGACTTCACTATATAATGTGTTATTTTAAAATATCTAATTCTGCATCGTGGAATTTTCAGTATATCATGGGATATTTTGGTAAATGTATACTTCACTAGTGAGTACCCACAAAGAACTTTATATGTTGTTAAAATTGTGTAGGTTAAGAGTGTAGGAAGGGTTTATAGGAGAGTAGGAACAGTTTAGAAAGCCTTAACATATAGACACAAAAAATTAATTATAATGCTTCTACTCCATGGATTTTCACTGCTCCTATGCCACCATCCCAGTCAAGGACAGGAGAGAGCTCTCCTGACCTAGCCATGGATGACACATTTCCATTACATACACACAGAAATGTGGGAACAGATCAGGGCAGCATGGCTACATGTTCCACATATCCCAAACATCTGTCCTTCCCTAGGGTCTAGAAACTGAAGAGCAAGTCTCTGGGAGACACCCATAAGTCTCAGCAGAAGAGACAGGGGAGGGAGAGACAGTCCTGTACTCATGCAACTGTGCATCTTGACATTCCTCCATCCATGCCTGTGCATGTGAGTCTGTGAATGCATGGGACTGTGCGCTTCTACATCTATGTGTGTGCGTGCTTAGGAGAGACAAATATTTCTAAATACATTAAAAAGATAATGAATGGCCCAAATTTCCATTCTGAGGTAAAGAAAGGGCAAAAGGAAATAGACACAGAAATATTAAAAAGGCAAATAATGGATATATTTAATAAGCCACAAGTAAACTTCGCAAAGCTCAGACACTGAAATAACACCTGTGAAGATAAAACATCACCAAGAAGAATGGGAGAACATCCACTACAGAGTCCACAAATATTCAAAGGAGAATAGGAAAGCGTGTGAATGCTTCGTTCTAAGTAGTTTAACAATTTAGAGCAAATAGTATTTGCAGTAGCACCTGCGTCCAAAGCAGACACAATAATAATCCAAGGTCACTTACCTGTTAATAGCACTATGATGAGGTCCTCTCCATGGGTCTGGTCACACTGCCCATTGCTGATTCCACCCTTCCCATACAGACAGCACTGAAACATACAGCAAAGGTGATTTGCTTTCAGTCACCAGGCAGGAAGGGAATGAAGATTCAGAAGGTGCCAAGTGGCAAGACAACAAGCATGAACCAGACAAACAGCTGGGAGGTTAGATCTCATCTAACCTCTTACCCATTGTCTCAAGCTGTCCTGTGTCCCAGATTCTTGGAGGACACAATGGGATTTCTTGACACGGAGGCCCTCCAAGTCAGGAGGGACATGGGATGCCTGCCATAACCATGTACCAGAGACAGGGCACAAAAATCACAGTTACGTGTGGAGTTAGCAGAGTCCACACATATTGAACACACAGCTATGTCCAGGGAGCAAGTAGCTCTCAGTAAAGGAACAAGAGGGGATCTCTCCTTCAGGACACTGGGCTTCTCCACGTGAATGAAAGAAAACCTACATTAGAAAGATCTTCGCAAAAGGGAAGCACCACCACAAAATAAGCTTTCTGTGTAAGGTGACAATCATTGATCATTCTCCGCAGACCACATATCCAGGCAGTTGTTACTCCTTATTCAAGAACAGGATTTCCAACCTGCTGCCATAGGCCTAGGGACATTTTCATTCCTGGGATTGTCAGCTGGGTGGTGGTCAGAAGCGAAGCCAGATCATTTTGGTCACACCCATGTGAGGGTACAAGGGGATGTCAAGTTCTGAAAGGGAGAGAACAGCGGAAAAACCTCTTCATTGGGTCCTGTCAAATCTCTCTGTTCCTTTAGGAAAAAATGTACTTGAGAGATCTTTCACTCTTGGAAGGGACAGTTTATTGGATTTCTCTAAGACCTGGGTGTGGTGCCTTTCCAAGAACTCTCCTCACAACAATTGGGCTACTGCCCCCTGCTATGGTCACTGGAAATGATCTCCAAGTGGACATTCTGAGATTTTGGGGGCAGGGGAACCTTGGAGAGACTGGAGAGACTTCTCATTGAGCAAATAAACCAGGTTAGTATGTGCTGATGTGCCCCACACTAGACAGAGATGCCATTCCCCCAGTGACCCTGCAGGAGCCAGTACTTGGAAGCCCACGGCTGTGGTTCATCCTTCTCAGTTTCCTGACGAACGAAATGAAGACCTACAGATGACTGGATTGCTGCCCTGGTCTACTTGTGCCTTTATGCACTACAAAAATCAGTGCTTTCTGAATACGCCCTCAGCTGACACTCACTTTATGGCTTGGGATCAATATTTGCTCTGCATGAGATTTTGTCCCATCCATCCCACAGATGCCCAGAGGTACCTCTGCTCCCCAGCTGAGATGGAGGTGACTGCCTTCCTGAAGTTGGCCCCACCCTCCTCACCTGTGGCAGGGAGGACCCTGTGAACAGAAAATGCTAAACACTTCCAGTGTGTCAGGAGAGATCAGAGACACTTCTCAAAGGGACACCAGAAATAGAGAACCACCCCTTGCTTGGCTAAAGCCAAAGTGAGGAGTAGCCATATACCCTGGTTGGCATGGCAGCTAGAACCCCAGGTACCTCACAATGCTGGACAGAGTAACCAGAGACACTCTCTTGAGGGGATGGGGTTATAGGTGGGACTGCCTCATCAGGGTGGTGATGTGGGGCTGGGCTCAGCACACAACATGGGTCAATGTTCCACTATGGTCGTGGGGCAAGTCATGGGATAAGGAGGGGATCCAATCCTGGAATCATATGAACTCTTTCAAGTTGTGAAGTTGGCCCACCCTGTTAGACTCTGAAGGTGGCATAAGACTCCCTTCAGGGTCACGCTAGAGGCCATTCTGGGTTCCTGATTGGACAAGAAAACTTTCTGTCAACCTATCACATCTCATTCCCAGGACACCACTGTAGCCCTCTCTCACAGTGGTCCCTTAGTAAACTGTATCTTTTGCTGGAGCAGTACAGAGCTGAGTCTGGAAACAGGATACTGTGGATAGAGTTGGGGAATGGACACTACCCTTGGTGACACCAAATGATGTACTAGTGTGGGTACTGTGCGTGGTAGGCACAGGCTCCATGAAGGTTCTACAGGTCACCCTCCCTGCTTCTTCACCTCGATTCTTCACTTCAACAAGGGATCCCTTTGAAAGCCTCACATGAAGACTATTTCTGAGCCCTAGGCCTGGTTGACCATTCTTTTCAGTGGCAGAAGGTTGACTTGCCCAGGATTGGCAATTGGGCTCCAGTTTCAACTTTACCCACAAGGAAGCACTATCAGGCATCATTTAAGTATGGGATTGCCTTCTCACTGTAAAACGATGTGTGGGGTAATGGATGGGAAGGGTTTCTGGTAGGTGAATAAGCTATGGCGGGATTTCTGATCTGTGGATCCCAGTCTCTGGTGTGAAATGGTTGTGGGAGGGGTTTGAGCTCTTTGGATGATTTGGAGTTATGGCCATGCCTAGCACAACTACACCACCTGGGCTCATCTCAGATCCTGGTGCTCTAGCACTCCTTTCACCACCTCCCAATTAAGCTTTCTGTGGCTTTGCATTTCAGAACCAATGGGCCTGTATCTCACTGCCTCTGTATCAGGTCCTGAAATTCCTATCCTCTGTCTCACCACACAACTGGAGACTCTGGAGTTCCATCACGTATCCAATTCAACAGCATAACTGAGAACCTTACCGTGTGTCTTCCCCCACCTAATGGTGGGGGAATTAATACCAGCATCTGATCCACCTCCAGCTGAAATCCTGATTATCCCTTTGTGCTTGTCTCAGGAAAATAGGTGAACCTTTTGCTTAATTTTTCATTAAGCAATGATTGTGTCTGTGGGACACAAACCAAAGGTTTGTCCTATTGAGTCACCATCTGGAAGTTGATTTCCCATAGAGAGTTTTTGAGCAAGGATTATTTGGAGCTCAAAAACATCTATTTGGCAACAAAGGGTTAGACCTTACTGTGGCCTGATGATTATTTGAGATATAGAGTGAAAAAGTCTTTAACGTAGTATATGGACTTCCAAGGCATGTTTTCTTTCTTTCTTGTTCTTCATTCTTTTTTCTTTCTTAATTTTCTTTCTCTCCTTTCCTTACTTTACTCCCTTCTTAACATGCTTCTATGTCCTCCTCACTCCCTCCCTCCTTCCCTTCCTTCCTCTTTTCCTTTCTTCCTCTATTTCTCCTGCCAAATGGCAGTGAGGAGACAGGCAGAAATAGAATGGAAGGACAAGAATTAATTTTTAGGTAGTTGTTCATCTCAGCTGTTCCATCCATGGGACACAAATTCAGTTCCTCAGAATGAATGTGAACTGCACTTGACCTGGAGGCAACTGACTTAACTACTACTCCACCAGAGCAGACAGTTTTAAATGGAAGAAATGATCAAGTAATTTTGAACAAGTCAATTAGAAATTAGAAAAAAGTGGACTACAAGTGATATTGAACAAAGCCTTTATTTAATGCTTGTTGGGAGAGTCTGGGGAGAAATGGAAGACTTTAATTATAAGAGGGTACATTACAGCTATGGAATCACAATCAAGATAGCCAAGTCCTCTCAATTATGTGATTTTGGTCTGTTTTCCAGACTCTAGATTCTACCAAAGCAACTCTACATATTTTGGGGTTCTGTCTAATGTCTATTTTAAGCACTAGAGTTGATCAATGAACTTTCTATACGAAACCCTCTGAAAACCGCTTTTTTAGTTGTTTCTTTCAATTCTAGCACATGGAGAATGAAAACTTTATTTAGAACATGGCAAACATCATTAAATAGCAGAGTGCTTGCTGTAGTCCAGACATGCAGTGAACAAGGAACATGCAGTATTATTCCTCACAGTGCAAGAAACAGCATAGACTATGATTGCAAACAGTGTAGTGTGTTAGGACACGGACATCCAGAATTTATCAGGAACAGAGGAGGATACTTGGCTTAGATCAGGTGGGAGATAACAGTTTCTTTGAGATTCTGTGATCTGAATGGTCTTGGTAAAGAGTGAAAGTTAAATATGATTGAGTTAAAAGTAAGCAGAGCAGAACAGGGATGATGATAGTGTGTCAGGGACTAGACCTTATAAGGGACATACAGGATGCATTATTGGACTTTATTTATAAGAGAATCAGAAGATAGATACTTTTGATTCAATTGTACTTTGTAGAAAAATTCAGCTTAAAGAGAAGGTGAAATAATACAAAAGTGAGCTACCATCATTCCTTTCTTATGTATTCACCTAATGTTAATTAACCTTTTGCCATATTCACTTTATCTCTCTGTAGGATTGTTTAGAAAGATAAATCTCCAATAGTTTGAACTCGAAAAAGTTTAGAATGGGAACATTGATAAGTTGCTATTTCATTAATTTATAATAGATAAATGAAAACCTGATAGCATGAATAGAAGAGGATTCATTTGAAGGCTTTTTAAGAGGTAAGATTGGTATTAACTTAGACATGTGAGAAAAACTTGACAAAGAATCACATCTGTGACCCAGGCTTTTCTTTTGAGTAGTGAAAGGGGTGTTTGTGCTATTCTCTGTGAAGGAAAATGAAGGAAAAACTTTCTAGGTGAATAGATGGTCTCACTTACAGATCTTGTGTTATCTGTTGAATATTAAAATGTGCAGACTGTATAATACAAAAGTCAATAGCATGAGTTCTGGAAGCAGATTCTTCACTTATTTTCCTGTCTTTGCTATTTACCAGCTACACAAACATGAGGAAACTGTGGGACACTTCTAAACCTCTTTTATACTCTTTTATACTGTTCATAGATTTGTGGGTTTTTGTTGGTACGTCCTGAGCAATGTGGATGTAGAATGGGCAACCCATTTTTGTTTGACTTGAAATTTAAGAGGGGAATTATATTCATATTACAGTAAGGCACTGGAATTTTGTATATTTACTAAGATATGGAGTCATGTGTTGGGTCACATTGTTTAGGGAATCAAATCAAAGGAGGAACCCACTAATATCAAGAAATGAAAACAGATCGATAGGACAAGAATGATGAAGTGTGAGCAATTAAAAGAATGCCATAGACAAATTTTGGTCAGTGTATTTTATTTGAATCAAATTTCCACAATAGTTCCAGTGATAGTGAAGTCCAGAACGTTGCCCTGGGAATTAATCTCAGAAGTGTGAATTGATGTGAATGACAAGGAATGCAAAGTGCTGAGGCTTGTGCTTTAGATGATTTGTCTAAGAGGAAACTGTTATTCTGTAAGATAATGGTAGAATTTGTGGATGAAACTTACTATTTAAATGTTTGTTGAACTGATTTTTTGTTTTTGCAAAAATTGTTAATAAATAGTATATAAAATAAATCATTAAATGGTTTTATAAAAAGGAATGTATATGGGGATCAACTTCCTGATAGTGACGTGATAGGAAGCACTTTCAGGTCATTACCCACAGATACCTAAACAAAACCCCACCTATTTTCATAAGGTAAACACCAAGAAATAACTGGAACTTCAGCTAAAGATTTAATGACTGACTACTGAAGATGGGTGAGCATGCCCATTGAGTTTTTCAGATAAACCAGATTTGGATTTCAGATGGAGCTTCAGAGGTTCTGGACTTGCAGTACGACGGCTCTAGGGCAAGAATCTAGAGATTTCATGAACAGCTGTGGACACGGTGAGAAGCAAGCCCACCAGGGCTGAGATGTGGAGCCAGGGAAGGCTGACTTGGGAGACAGTGAAAGTAAACTGAGAGCTCAGCAGGAGTCCATGTGGTGAAATTGTTCTAGGCACTGCCATAACCAGAAATCAGACAAAGAATTTCCCAGCTTAAACCCCAGCCACAATCATTACACGCCATAGCCTGGGGTCCACCGAGCAGATATTCTGTCCTCCGCATAATGTGGCACTGGATATCCTGCCCAATGAATATTCCGCCCACTAGGTACCCCTACAATCACATATCCCACCCCAGGACGACAGAGAAAAGGCACTCCCATGTCGGATCAAACCGCAATGCTACTCGCTGGCGCCACCTTTTGGGTACAGCTGAAATGTCAGCCTGTTGGCCAATATTAGGTCAAACCTACACAATACAGGGAAAATCAAATTCTGAGAAACATAAATAGAATGCCGACCCTGCCTACCCACTTTCAGTGTCCTCTGCTCACCAGACAGTTTTCCCCATGTTTGGACCTCAGCATCTGTGTCAACTCCTGCTGGATGTGTAAGTAGGAAACATAGAAACACCTGGCCCGGAATGACACTGTGATGATGAACTCAGAGATGTGAGGTCCAGGTCTTGACTGTCCTCCCAGGTGGAGATCAGCATTGCAGGTGTGGGATCAGAGTGGGGAGTTGTTTGACTGGGACACTCAGAGGGAACTGCCTTATGACACTCTGATCTTGGACTCATGGCACCAGATTTAGACAATTCATATTTCTCTGTTTATACAACAGAGACTACGCTGGATGCTCAGACAACTCCTATGCCATACCTTCTTGGGGTGCTGATAGGGTGTTGCCCTGACACCACCTTCTTGACTTGCCTCCAGGTGGGATGCTCAGAACCCCAAGAGTGGTAGACTTGGAAACATGGAATCCTAGATACCTCACAATGCTGGGCTGTGCACATCAGACACCCGTGGGGCTACCTGATCAAACTGGTGATGTGGGGGAGGTGCTCAACAGGGCACACTTGGGTCAGTGTTCCACTATGGTAGTCAGCAAGTCATGGGATAAGGAGGGGATCCATCCCAGGAATCACGTCACCTGCTTCATGTTGTGAAGATGGGCTGTCCTGGTAAACTCTGACCTAAACTTTCTATGTCATTCTGCTGTTTCCTCACACTGCATTATTATCCTCCTATCAATCTGTTTTTATTTCTATGTATTAGCAGCCTCCTCCTTTGATTTGCTTCTATAAGCAATATGGTCCATCACATGACTCCATCTCTTAGCAAATATACACAATTCCAGTGCCCTCCTGTTCTCTGAATATAGTTCTGCAGTGAAATTTCAAGTCAAACAAGTATGGGATGCCCATTCTATGTCCACAGCTGAGGAAGTACTGATGAAAAACCGCAAGACTATGGACACTCTAAAAGACAATAGAAGAGATTTATAAATGCACCATAGTTTCCTCCTGTTTGTGTAGCTAGAAAATAGCAAAGATGGGGGGATAAGTGAAGAATCTGGTTCCAGAAATCGTGCTATTGACATTCACATTATACAGTCTGTACATTTCGATATTCCACAGGTAACACTTGATCTGTAACTGAGTCCTTAGTTTGACACGCAAAGTTTCTTCTTAATTTACCTTTATAGAAAATAGCAGATACCAACTCAACTATTCAAAACAAAAGCCTTGGTCAGTGTTTTGATTCTTTAAACAGTTCTCCTCAGATATCTAAGTTAACATGAATCATACCACTTAAAAAATCTTCGAATGTAACCTCTTCTATTCATACTATCAGCTTTTTATTTATCTGTTATAAATTAATGATATAGCCACTTTACTACATTCTCACTCTCATCTTTTCCAGTTCAAACTATTGCTGAGTTGTCTTTCTAAACACTCATCGAGAAATACAGCAAATATGACAAAAGGTTAATTAACAATAGGTGAACACATTACAAAGGAATGATGGCAGTTCACTGTAATATTGTTTCACTTTCTCTTTAAGCTGAATTTTTCTCCAAAATGCAATTGAATAAAAAACTATCTTCCAAGACTCTTATGCATAAATTTTAAAAAAGCCTATAATTCTCTTATAAAATCTAGTCCTGACACGCTATTATCATTCTCTTTCTGCTCTACTTACTTTTAACTCACTCATATATGCATATATATATATATATATATATATATATCTTTTACCGAGACTACTGAGACCACACCCTCTAAAAGAAACTGTTATCTAGCTTCAAATCTAAGTCAAGTACCCTCCTCAGTTCCCAATGAGTTTTGGATGTCACTGTCCTAACACACCACATACTGAATTGCAATAATAGCGGGTCCTGTCTCTTTCATTGTGAGGAAAAAGAGTGCATGTTCCTTCTTCACTATGTCTGGCCTAGAGCAAGCACTGAGTTATTTAATGAAGTTTGCCATGTTCAAAATAAAGTTTGTATTCTCCATGTAATAGAATTGGAAGAAACAACTAAAACAGTGCTTTTCAGAGGGTTTTGAATAGCAAGGACATTGTACAACTACACTGCTTAAAACAGACAAGATTATACAGTACCTGAAACTATTTAAAGTTGCTCTGTTAGAAACTAGAATCTGGAAAACAGACCAAAATCACAGAATTGAGAGGACTTGGCTATTTTGATCATGATTCCTTAGCTATAAAGTACCTTCTAAAAGCAAAGTATTTTTCTCCCCTGACTATCCCAACAAGTTTTTAATAAAGGCATTGCTCAATATCACTTCTAGTCACCTTGATTTCTAACTAACTTGTTCAAAATTACTTGACCATTTCTTCCATTTAAATCTGTCTCCTCTGGTTGGGTAGAAGTTAGGTCAAGTGCAGTTCACATTCATTCTGAGGAACAGAATTCGACTCCCATGGTAGGAATAACCAAGATAAATAACTACCTAAAAATAAATGCTTGTTCTTCCATATTATTTCTGCCTGTCTGCTCACCATCTTTTGGCAAGTAGATACAGAAAAGGGAGGAAAAGAGGAAGAAAGGCAAGGAGGGAGAAAGTGAGGAGGAGAGACAGAGAGGCTGAGTAAGAAGGAAGGAAATAAAGGAAGGGAGAGAACGAAAAGAAAGAAAAAAGAATGAAGAACAAGAAAGAAAACCTGCCTTTACTTTGAAGTCCATCTACTACATTAAAGAACTCTATATTACTCTATATCTCAGTTAATCAACAGGCCACCCTAAGGTCCAAACTCTCTTGCCAAATAGACACTTTTGAGCCCCTTGTACTCCTTCCTTAAAAAGTCTTTGTGGGAGATGAGAAGCCAGTTGGTGACTTGATAGGACACACTTTATGTTCACGTCCCACAGACACACACACACAATATCAGCTATTTTCCTCACACAGACACCAAGAGATAGCCAAGACTGCAGTCAGTGATGGATCAGCTGCTGAATAATGGTGGGGGAGGGCACCCAGAAAGTTTCTCAGCTAAGCTGTTGAGGTGAATTTGAGATGGAGCTCAGGAATCTCCAGATGTGTGGTGAGATAGAGGCTAGGGATTTCAGGACAAGATGTAGAGACAGTGAGAGGTGGGCCCATTAGTGCCAAAATGCAGAGCCATGGAGGGCTGACTTGGGAGGGGTGAAAGGAGAGCCATTGCACGAGCATCTAAGCTGAGCCCAGGTGGTGAAATTCTGCTGGATGCTGCCATAACTGGAAATGATCCAAAGAGTGCAAACCCTTCCCACAACTACATCACACCAGAGCCTGGGATCCACAGAGCAGAAATCTAGCCCATCGTTTATTCATGAACCAGAAACTCTGCCCAATCAATACCTCACGCACTGGATTACAGTGAGAAAGCAGTCTCAAACCTCAATGCTATCTGATAGTGCTTCCACGTGTGTAGAGCTGATATGCAGCCTGATTGCAATCCTGGGCACGTTAAACCTCTCCCACTGAAAAGTATGCTCAGAATCGTCTGCATGTAGAGCATTCAAAGGGTTCCCTTGTTGTCCTGAACAACTGAGGTGAAGAAGCATAGAAGGTGGCTTGTATAACCTTCCAGGATCCTGTGCCTACAATGCACAGTACCCACACTGGGACACTATTTGGTGTTACCAAGGAAGTGTGCATTCCTTGACTATACCCACAATGGCCTGTGTTCTAACTCAGCTTTGTCCTACTCCAGAAGAAGATACAGCTGATTAGTGGTCAGTGTGAGGGAGGGCTACAGTAGTGTCCTGGGAATGAGATGTGACAGGCTGAGAGCAGGGTCTATGTTCAACCAGGAACATGGGGAGTCTGAAGGGAGTCTGTTAGCCACATTGAGAGTCTGCCAGAGCAGCCCAACTTCACGACATGAAGCGGGTCACATTATTCCAGGGTAGGATCTCCTCCTAATGCCATGACTTGTCCCACCACCATACTGGAACACTGACCCAAGTGTGCCATGCAGAACCATGCCACTACATCACCAGCTTGATCACGAAGTCCTACCCATAGCCCCATCTGATCAAAGTCAGTGTCTCAACATTTTGAAGTTCCTGACATTTTATGCTTCCATGCCAGCCAAGTTACTTGGCTACTCCTCACTTTGGCTTCAGCCAGGAAAGAGGGTGGTTCTCTTTATTTGGTGTTACTTTGAGAAGTGTCTCTTTGATGTCTTCTGACACACTGGAAGTTTTTACACTTTTCTGTTCTCAGGGTCCTGCCTGAGCAGTTGAGGAGGGTGGGACATCTACAGGAAGCCAGTTTCCTCCATCTCAGCAGGGTACCAGTGGGAACTCTGGGCACCTGAGTGACAGCTGGAACAAAACCACTTGCAGAGCAAATGTTGATCCCATGACATAATGTGTTTGTAATGTGATGGTGTGTTCAGAAAGCAATGATTTTTGTAGCGACTGGAGTGGACTAGGGCAGCACTCCAGTCATCTGCAGGTCTTCATTCCCTTCCCGATGAGCCTGAGAAGTATGAAACACAGCTACAGATTTCTAGGTACTGGCTTCTGTTGGGTCAATGGGGAATGGCATCTCTGTCGACTGTGGTGCACATCGGCATATACTAACCTGGTCTTATTTGATCAATGAGACGTCTATTCAGTCTTGCCAAGGATGTCCTGCCCCAGGAAGCCCGGAATGTTCACTTGAGGGTCACATCCTGAAAGGATAGCAGTGATCAGTTGCCCAATTGCTGTGAGCAGAGGTCTTGAGAGAGCACCACACCCAGGTCTTAGACTAGTCTCTAAAACTGTCCCACCCCAGAGTGACAGATCTCTCAAATACATTTTCCCCTGAAGAAACGAAGTGGCTTTGACAATACCCAGTGAGGAGGATTTTCCAGTGTTCAGCTGCCTGCAGAAACTGACATCACATTTCACCTCTCTCATGGGGGTGAGCAGAAATGATCTGGGTTTTTCCTGACCACCACCCAGCTGACAATCCCATAACTACAGAGGTCCCCAGTTCATAAGTGGAAGCCTGGCCATCATGGCCCTGTAAAAGGAATAGCAACTGCCTGGACATGTGGCATGCTGTCTCAAGGGACAATATTCAGTGACTCTCACCTTACACAGAAAACACACTTTATGGTAGTGCTTACATTTTCCCAAGGTCTTTCTAATATGGGATTTCCTTTGTGTCATATGGACAAACCAGCATCCTGAAAGATGCCTTCTTGTTCCTTAACTATGAGCTGCATGCTCCCTGGACATAAATGTGAGTTCAATTTGTGTGTACTCTCTTAACCCAATACCTAAGTGTGGTTTCTGTCCCCTGACTCTGGCGCATGGCTTTGGCAGGCATTCCATATCCCTCCTGACTTGGAAGGCATCTGTGTCAAGAAGTCTTGTGTCTGTCTTCCCAGTGTCTGGGACAGAGGACAGCATGAGGCAGTGGGTAAATAGTTAGATGAGACCTTTCCACACCTCCCAGCTGTTTGGTTCATGCTTGTCCTCATTGCACTTGGCACCTTCTGCCTCTTCATTCGCTTCCTGCCTAGTGCCTGAAAGCAAATAACCATTGGTGTATCTTTCAGTGCTGTCTGTAAGGGGCAGGCAGACTCAGTAATGAGCAGTGTGACTGGACCCATGGAGAGGACTTCATCATAGTGCTGTTAAGAGGTTAGGGATTTTCAACATTGGATTATTATTGTGCCTGCTTCGGTCATCAGTGCTACTCCAGATATTTGCTCTAAATTGTCAAACTGCTTAGAATGAAGTACTCACATGCTGTCCAGTTATGCTTTGAACTTTTGTGAGCTCTGTAGTAGATGCCCTCCCATTCTTCCTGGGTGTGTGTTCTCATCTCAGGGCTTGTTGCAGTTACTGAGCTTTGCAGAGTTCACTTGTAGCTTGTTAAATGTCTCCATTGTTTGCTTTTTCATATTTCTGCATTTATTTACTTTTGCCATTTGTGTACCTCAGGATGGAAATTTAGGCCATTCATTATCTTTCTAATGTATTTACAAATATATGTCGCTCCTAATCACACACATGTAGGTGCAGAAACTCACAGTCACATGCACTCACAAACTCACATGCACAAGAATGCATGGAAGAATGTCACCATGCACAGATCATGATTACAGGATTTTCTGACTCTCCCTCCTTAGTCCCTTCTACTGAGACTGATGGATGTCTCCCTGGGACTTGGTCTTGAGTCTCTAGTCCCTGGGGAGGGACAGTGTTTGGGAGTATGAGGTACATGCAGCCATGCTTGCTTGAACTGTTCCCACATTTCTGTGAGTATGAAATGGACATGTTCTGTCCTGGTAGATAACTAAAGAGAGGCCTCTGTTGTCCATGATGGATTTTCATGTGAGACACAATTTGCAGTGATCAGCTCACATGAGATTGCAGAGGACTGGGGAAGGATCCACAATGGAACCTGTCTAGGGGCTGAAGGACAGGGAAGCTGTCACTCCAGCGCAATCCCCTGAAACCTGAGAGCAGATCTTTGCTTGGAGAGGCTCCAAGTCTGCCACTTTAGTGGGGTCTGAGCCGCCCATCCAGAAGCAAGTTAAGATAGCTGGTGTCAGGGCCGCACCCTATCAGCAGCTCAAGTAGGTATGGCATAGAAGTTGCCTGAACACCCATCAGAGTGTGGGTGGTGTAAATGAAGAAATACATTTTGTCCAAATTGGGGGCCAGGAGTCCAAGCTCATGGTACAAAAGGCAGTTCCCTCTGAGTGTCCCAGTCAAACCACTCCCCAATTTGGTAGACACAGGTGTCAGCACTATGACAACCTCATTCCTGCACCTTCTCATCTTCCTCCTCATGCACTGGTGTCTGTAGGTCGCATGTATAAGGACTAGTCATTGGGATTAGACCCCAGTCAGAGGTCCTTGTTATAACTTTATCATCTGCAAAACAGCCCATTTACAAAGAGCAAACTTCTTGAGTAGGGGTGGTTCAAGATCCCATAAAGTCTGCATCTGGTGTGCTTTATCCATACTGACTCTGATCTCTCACATGCTCCCTGAAGAGTGAACGGTCGGGTTCCCCTGCTCTCTGTACCCATAATTCAGGGTCCCTGTGGGGTTTGGAATCTTCTGTGCTGACCCTCCCAATGGTACTGAGAGAGACTGCTTTTCTGGTGGTTCACACCCATACTACCAGATAGTCTCCTTCCCTAGGCCACTGTTTCCTACCCTAGGAGACTTGGAAGGCTGTGAGAGTGAGAGAGGCACTCCAGTGGCAATATACCGTGGATCAAGGCAGCAGAGTACTTGGAAATCCAGGTGTCCACATCTGGTTCCATGGATATTGGAAGGAACAGGACAGGCCAGCATGCCTTCTGCAGCTGCTTCTCTGGTATGGAAACCTACGTGTTGGTGTGGCCACCTATCCTGAAAAGGGAAGAGTGATTGTGTCCTGTTTAACCACTTAGCAACAGAATGGAGAATCTAAATTTTGGTTGGGATGTTCATTCTTGGGGAGTTACAGTGCTACTGAGGCTACCAGTCATGGCAAATTCCTTGGGCCAATGCTCTGTAGCAAGGGTTGTGTGATGTGTGTTTTGGTTTGTGGGTCATGGGTTGCTCTGTCTAATTCACTAAACACTCATATTGTTGGGGACCACCCAGCATGCTTGGAACAAGAACTTTACTTTGTTGTATAATGGGACCCCCTCTTCTTTACTGACCCTCAGTCACATGAGATGAAGGAAAGTGAAGAATCTAAATGTGCAGCATGCACCCTCTGGGGCAGTGTCGGTACTCAGGGTCTGTTCCTGGGTTTTTCAAGGTCTCCTGGGCAAAAGGAGCTGCTTTAACTCCCAGCACAGTATCTATGTTGCCATGCTTTCACTACCTGACTTGTGATGACCAAGTAAGATTTTAGATCCACACTCAGAGGTAGTGGTGGTGTTGGCCACAAGTGGAATAGTGGAAAGGACTTGGTCTATCTACTAGCACACTTATGTTGGTCATTTCTTTATCCCCAAAGCAAGAGATTTCCAAGACGGCGGTCCATGCCCTAGGAGCAATAACTGTTTGTTTCAATGGACATGGTTCCCTACAATGAAGGGACAAACCCTACAGGTATAGAAAGGATCCAGAAGTGGCCATGGGCCATCTTCTTAAACAATATTCTCTCATCTATTGTGGGAATTATGTTCCAGAGACTACTGTGATAGGTGAAAATCCATGGAGTAGCGGTGTTATAATAAATTTTATTATTTACATATGTACTTTAAGGCTTTCTAAACCATTCCTACACGCCTATAAACTCACCCCACACTCTTAAACCTACGTCATTTTAACAACATATAAATTATATGTGGGTATTCACTAGTGAATTATATGCTTACAGAAAAATTCCGTGATATACCAAAAATACCACAATGTAGAATTAGATATGTTTTCAAAAATAACCCATGATACAGTGAATCCCAGATAAGTGAACCAGGTTATACCAAGCGGTGATTATATTAGCGTACAAGAAGAGGTTTTGTCCTAATGTTCTAGCTGCCATTAATTACATAGGCTGATTTCTTTAAGGTCTCTTCTCTTGACTTTAAGTTATGCAGTTCTGTTTTAAGATGCAAATCACCTTTTATTTGGCTATTGCAGCATTCCTACTGTCACACTAATGATATTATTTTACTGTATATGATCATCAAGTGTGTTTGGCTATACAGTAGCATAATTAGAGACATCTTATAAGAGTTGTGTGTTGGGGTGGGCAGAAAGAAGCAACCAGGAAATAGGTATAAATGTTAAGAGGCATCTTCATGAGTAACTTCCAGTTTTCACTTTGATCTTTGATTCTCTTGGGTTAATGGGTTACTCTGATTCCTTTTGTTCAATAAAGTAGATTTAGGACAGAGACAAAACACATTTGAAATGTTATTGAATGAACGTCTAAGAATAATTTCATGTTTTCTTGTTAGTTGTAGATAAACTGTAACTTTTCTTCAGAATAAGCAAATGATACTTGTCAGCTCACCTGGGACTTTCAGATTTCCTACATATTGCTTTTGATTTGGTGAAAAAACATTTTCTTGTAAGGTATCTGAATTTACTATCCATGTATATATATATATATATATATATGTATTTTAATCTCGATAGAATTGGTACAGAGGAACTCTTTTGTTACACCTCTTCCTCTAGGTTATGGTTAGAGGACTTTGTTTTGTATTTATGCTGGTGCTACTTGGATAGCACATTTTAAAACCTTCTTTAGGGATAGCGTTTGAGAAGTGGATGTTAACTGGTGTTCCAGGAAAAATAACATGTTTAAATATATATTACAACAGGAATACAAAAGTATGGCATTAAAACTTTTGTCTTTGGTGTTAATATATGTCATTTTCT
Source organism: Solenodon paradoxus (assembly GCA_004363575.1). Classification (NCBI taxonomy): domain Eukaryota; kingdom Metazoa; phylum Chordata; class Mammalia; order Eulipotyphla; family Solenodontidae; genus Solenodon; species Solenodon paradoxus. Next base: position 17,411 of record RJWH01008206.1, read on the forward strand.
ACTGATAAATATTTAATCAGCGTGAATACCTAATTTTAGAGACAAGTAAATCACTTAAAATTAGAAATTCGAGAACTCACAAAAGAAGTGACAGATCAGGAGGATTAATTCACAGATGAGATGAGCCTATAAAGAAAGCCCAAAACAATTACTAGATATTAATTATAGTCAATAATGTGAAGACAAAATGGAAAGATCCATAAATAGTCTAAATAGCAAAGGGAAGAGATCACTGAAACTGAAGAAAAATATAAACCAGTGCGACTATAAGAAGCACATGGGCTGTAACCGAGACTCCATAGTCCCAAGCGCAGTCAGGGAAAGCTCCTTTCAAGGAAGAGTGGTGAACAGGCCACCCTATGCTGGGGAAGAGAGATTTTTACAAGGAAGTTTCTGGCAAGCAGAGCAACGTTGAGATGGAGTCCTAATGAAGCCACCTTTCATATTGCTGATAGCAGGAAATGGAGATGGGATGTCCTAACAGGATGGTCTGTCCTTGACTTCAAGTCAACAGCAAGTGTTCAACAACATTTTGTCTTGCTTTAGAGCATGAGACATTCTGTTCTTCATGTTAGGCTGGAATGTGACAACTTTCTGTTTTTTATTTTCTTTTGTCTCCTCTATGAATAAAGAATACAGAGTAGACGAAGAAGGAAAATTTAAAAAATGAAGAATTCCTGCAAGAAATATCAGATCCCATGAAAACCAACTTAAGGAGAATGGGTACCCCAGAAGATAGGAAGGAAGAGTCATGGAGTAATCTCACTTGTCCCAGACAACACTGTGAGAAGACGTGTCACAGTCAGGGGCGCTAGTTAGTGTATGTGGCTGCCTCATAATCACACATGATATTAGAGATACACATTAAGATACACTCACAGATATGAGCCTCAGGTTGATGTCAGCTGTGGAGTAATTTTAGTAAAGCTTTCTGCCCTTTGGGATAAACTTTAAAAACCTAATAAATGTAATTGGGAATTCTAGGCAAGTCTTTAATGGGTCTGTGGAGAACCACCATCATCTAGGAAGCATGTTATTGTTTTTATAGCGGTGTTCTGAAACATAAGATTCAGTATTTCACACCTAATCAGACTGTTCAACATACTTGTCTGAGGATTGTTTGATCTCTATTTTACTCAACAATTACACTAAATGAAGGTAGGAAAGCAGAAATTTATTATTGTGTTTCTAATTGCTGTTATAATGGCATTGTGGATATGATTTAGAAGGGCCTGCATCTTTTAGAAGTACATGCTAAGTATTTATAAGTGAAAATATATGGTTTCTGGGGATTCAGGAGACAGGACTGGGAAAGGCTGACACTGGGTCACTTTGAAGTTGGATATCAGACCTGAAGACTAGTAAAACTATTTATAATGTTTTCAAATTTTTCCAAAATTTAGGAGAAGAAAGAAAACCATATCTAGTGGGTGTCACGAATTGCAGCCACAAATCCACATAATGGGAGGTAGCCCTACAGGTGGATTGACACAACACATCCTGCAATCTCTCTGAGTCCCCCATGGTTTCATTGTAGCCATCACCATTGTGGGTTTATCCTGACACTATCCATGCCCTGGGACTTCTTGCAGAAGAACATTTTGGACACATTTGGACCCAGAGTATGTCCCATTGATGAGGGAAACTGTGGGGTGACCATCCTGGCTTCCTGGTGGGGCTATTTTCTGACAAGCCCTCAATCTCCTGGTACACACATAGCATTTCCTGGGCACATTCATTCCCACCCTCACCCCTCGACATTGCCCTCATTTCACAGAATGGAATGAGCCTGTGCATCTCCATAGAGCCTACGCAAATCCTGGACAGGCCTCAGCATCCTGACATCATGGGGAAGCCCCTTGATTCCATGGTGGGTGAAGTTCCTAGGAAATCAGGTCCAGGATCATGCCAGTCTCATTCCTTGCCCACTGCTTTCCCTCAACTCAGGGCAACAGGCAGACCTCAGGTATCCAAGTCTCCTGACCTGGCCTTGTTCTCACCAGCAACCATGCAGCCTTGTTCTGACTGACACTGTGAGCTGGATGAGACTTCTCTGTAAGTGGGCAGAACTTCCACACTGGTACACGCAGTCTTGTCAGCTGGCCCACCTCAGTGACCATCTCCTCATCTATTCCTGCCTCCAGGCTGGTGTTGCACTGTCATGTCCTGAAGACAATACAGACTGTTTATCTTGCTTTCTGGGAACTGTCATACATAGAACCATGGTGGATTGCCCTCCTTGGGATCAGTTCCTCTGTGTGACCCAGAGAAACACCTGTTGCCCTTGACCTGGACTGTGACATCCTCACTGCCTGCTCTCTCCCAGACCTGAAATGCTGATCCCCAACAAGAAGGACAGCTGAGCTTGGCCTCACATCTTTCAGTGCATCATCACAGTGTCATTCCAGTCAAGGTGCTTCTATGATTCCTACCTACACATTGTGTAGGAGGTGACACAGATGTTGAGGTCCAAACATGGGAAAACTACCCAGTGAGTGGATGACACTGAGAGTGGTTAGTCGGGGTCAGTGTTCTGTTTATGTTTCTGCGGATTTGATGGCCCTGTCATTGTGTAAGTTTGACCTGTCTAATAGTGGCCGACAGGCTGCCTTTCAGCTGTACCCACAAGGTGGTGCCAGTGGGTAGCATTGAGGTTTGATACAAAATGAGACTGCCTTTTCTTTGTCATCCTGGGATTGGGGTATTTGATTGATGGGATACCCAGTGTGCAGGATATTCATTGGGCAGGCTATCTAGTGCTAGGTTATGTAGTGGGTATATTCTTTGTCATTCACATCCAGTTGGTGGACTCCAGGCTCTGGTATGTAATGATTGTGCCAGGGATTCGACCTGGGAAATTCTTTGATTTCTGGTTATGGCAGTGCTCAGCACAATGTCACCACATGGGCTCCTGCCAAGCTCCCAGTGTGCTGGCTCTTCTTTCATCCTCTCCCAAGTCAGCCTTCCATGCTCCACATCTTAGCCCTGGTGGGCTTCCTTCTCACTGCCTCTGCAGCTGTTCATGAAATCCCTAGCCTCTTGCCCTAAAGCCATCCCACTGCATGTCCAGAAGCTCTGAAGCTGCATCCCAAATCCAAACCCACAGCTTATCTGAGAATCCCACTGGACACTCTCACCCATCATTAGTGTCAGCTTACAACCAATGCCACAGTGAGACTGAAAGAAAAGATAGACTGAAGCAGCACACAAGCAGCGTTTATTGGGGGAGCACTCCTGGGTGAGGTTCACGTGTCTCAAGATGGAGGCCACTGAGGTTGTGCCACCAGGGAAGAAGAGGTGCATTTTTATGGGTTTTCAGGGGTTAAGAGCAGGGACATGGAAGGGTTTGTCTTGTGTTTACTGGAGATGTAAGAAACACATAGTAGTTTATTGTCTTGTGTTCACTGCAGGGGTAAGAGACACGTAACAGTTTATTCTTTAGATGGCTTATGTGTCAGGTCTAGTTACTGGAATCAACTGGCCATTAGAAAGTCCCTTGGATATTTCAAGTCTTCCTTCTTGGGGTCTCAAGCTCCCTGGTGACCTGTGTGGTACTTACATCCCAACCTCTTGCTCTATGGGAGTGGGGCATAGTAGATCATCTTAGCTAATTCCTGCTGATGTACTGGGTGGAGCAGAGACCAGGGGACCAAGAAATTAGGCAAGAGGGTCTGTATTAGGGAGTTGGGAATATGGCTGGAGGATCATTTGATTGAATGACATCCGGGTGAGTTCTTGGTCGTGGGTTTGTATAAAGCGAATTGAAGCAGGGACTAGGAGAAAAAATATGATAATTTGGATTAAGAGGCCCACTGAGGGTAATACCCAGGTGGTGAGGGGTGATTGCAGTCAGTCCCAAAGGCTTGATTCCCTCCTATACTTGTGTAGGAATTTAGTTAGCCCATTGAGTTTGTGTTCAACTTTTCCTGATTCATTAATGTAATAACAGCATTCTTCTCATAGGAACAGGCAGGCTCCTCCTTTGGCTGCAATCAGGTCTAGAGACCTTCTGTTTTGAAGGGCTACCTTACCTACAGAGGTTGTCTTTGTAGCGAGGCTTAAGAGGAAACAGTGGCTTCCAGGGAAAGTTTGAGTTTTTCTTAAATACCTTGTGCTATTAAGATGCTGTGGCCCAGGACTCCTCTGGCTAGTCCAGTGGCTGCAACTAATGAACCTACACTGAGGCCTATTAGGATAGGGACCATGAGAGCTCTTTTGGGTCATGGGTCGAAGGGCACTGGGCTAGCTCATAGGGTATATGGAGGGAAATTTGGGGGAATAGGAGAACAGAGATGCAGGGACCCAGGATTATTAGTGGGGATGCTGCATGTGAGTGCCATTACACCAGAAATGCCCTGTTAGTGTTTTAGAGATTGAGCCTGTCTTGTTGCAGCGGAAAGAAGAGGCAGTAGTGTTGTCAGACATAACAACTAAGATTTTGTGAGATCAGCTACCCAAAAGGAATAGAGATATTAGGGGAAGTACAAAGGGTCGAGTTGAAAAGAGGCCAGGAGACAGAAGCTGGGAGTAGGTGGCTGAGGGCCAAGCAGAGGTAACAGTGAGTGACATTAAGGTTCAGGGTAGTATGGTTTAGGAGAGCAATGGTGTCTTGGAGTAGTGAAATCCATGGGGTGTAAGTGTAGGAGGTTACTGGATGGGTTAATTCTTATTTGTAAGACTTTCTCCAAAGATTGGATATCCTTAGAGACCAGGACAATTTGGTGAGCATAGTGGGGAACAAGGACCTGCCCGACAGAGATGGTTCCACAGGGGTTATGGGAATAGCTATGGTAGTATAGTTTGCATATGATTTGTTGGGTCCATCTATTATTCCAGGGGTCAGAGATGTGGAGGAAGAGTTTATGTGAGTAATATCCAAACATGCAGTTATCATACATGTAACGTAAATTACAGGATCAGTATGGACAGCCTCCATAACTTACCTATTGGGGGTCTTTGAAGTATGTCTGGCTCTGATCATATAGGAAACAAAGGAAAGGTGAGCAGCTTGGGGAGACTGATGTGAGGTTTAGGGGGATGGTTATTGTTGCTTGACATCCTTGGAGGGAGCAGTTAGCTTTATCGGACAGGCCGGGGTTGGTGTCTCCTTCCTTTACTTGAAATTGCCAGATATGGGCAGAATTATTGAGGGATAGAGGTAGGCAGAAAAGGAGTAGAAGGAGGAGTGGAGGGAAATTTTTGAAGATGCAGAGTTTAGTAGGGCTGAGAGGCTGACAGGTATACTCATCCTGAGTAGAAACCCGTTTGATGCATGATAGGTGACGACACAAGGGCTCTCCAAGCAGTTTGATTGCAGTAGAATATTGAGAATGACAGTGTGTGGTCCTGTCCACTGAGGCTGGAGAGGCTTGAAGTGTAGGGTGTTTTAAACACCCGGGGAGGGATTTGAATGGTGTCCAGGATGGCCATCTCAGGTTGTGGCAGGTATCAGTCAGTGTGTTCTCAAAGGAGTTGTCTGAGTAGAGAGAGATAGAGGAGGTAATTGGCTAGTGGAGCACTTTAGACAGGAAGGTTTTGGTTGATAAGAAATGGTCTTCCATACATAAATTTGAAGGAGCTTAGGAAAAGAAGAGCTCAGGGGCTGTCCCGGATGTGTGTGAGTGCTAGGGGAAGAAGTTTGATCCAGAACTGGTGAAGTTCCAGAGTAAGTTTGGAAAGGTGGTCTTTCAGTATTCTGTTGGTGTGTTTGACCTCCCTAGTGGATTGGGGTCAGTATAGTATGTGTAGGCACCAGGGTATGCCTAGGACAGAGACTTGTTTAAAAATTTTGGTGATGAAAGCTGGCCCATTATCAGACTGGGGAGAGTTGGGGGTCCAAAGCATGGGATTATGTGATGTAAGAAGGCTTCTGTGACTGTTGAGGCCATTTCCTTTGAGGCCCAGAAGGCCTCTATCCAGCTTGTGAAGGTATCTACTGAGGTTAAGAGATATTTGATCTTTTCATGGAAGGGCATGTGGGTAAAGTCAATTAGCCAGTCTTTGGTCAAAAAGAAGAATGTGAGGTCAGCCTTGACCAGTGGGGTAGCTAATAGACCAGGACAAGGGGTCTGGAAATGTTCTATTAAGTTTGAGCAAGAGTACATAGAGGGTGAGGTATTTGGCAGCGCTAGAAGGGTGACTGAGTTGAGAGAGGGTGACTGAGAAAGGGTAATGAGTGGGTTTTCTAGGTAGTGTGTATGGAATTCTTGAAGTCGGGAGGTTGTGAGAGTGCTAAGAGATGGATGGGATAGGAGGTCTTGGAGGCAGTGGGAGGAGGAGACCTGAATCGGTCATTTGAGGGTGAGCTTGAGGGATTCCTTGATTAGGATGGTGGCAGTAGCTAGAGCTCAGAGGCATGGTTGCCAAACCCTTATGTTGGGGTCCACGTGCTTAAACAGGTAGGCTACTGGCCTGAGAAGGGGCCTGACTGGCTGTACTAGAACCCCAAGAGAAACTCCCTGTCATTCATCGGTAAAGAGCTGGAAGTTTAGATCTGGGTTGGGAAGGGTTAATGCAGGAGCTTGTAGGAAGAGACTTTTAGGAGGAAGTCTTTATGACCTTCTGCTGGGGATTGGAGGGGTCCTGTCAGTGTGGTATTTGCTGCTGAGTAGAGAGGTTTGGCAAGCAGGGTAAAGTTGGGAACCCATTGTCGGAAGAAGCCTGATAGCCTCAAGAAGGAAAGGATTTGATCTGCCGAGACAAGAGGTTGGAGGTCATAAATGGCTTGTCAGTTTAGAGTAAAATGTTTGAGTTTGGGGTGAGATGGAGTTTTAAGTAGGTAACTTCAGTTGGGAGAGTCGTGCCTTAGTGGAGGAGACTCAGTAACCCTTTGTACCGAGGAAGTTAAGGAGAGAGGTGGTGTGTGACTGTGACAGTTCTCGGGTAGGACTGCAGAGAATAAGGTCATCTACATATTGTAGGAGGGTACTGGGTTTTAGTTGAAGGTGTTAGGTCCTTTGTGAGAGCCTGACCACATAGGTGGGGGCTATCTCTGAATCCTTGGGGCAGAACTGTCCAGGTCAGTTGTTGAGAGAAGTGAGTGTCAGGGTCCTCCATGTAAAAACAGTTAGGAAGTAGTGCTGGGGATAGAGGGGAATGGTGAAGAATTCATCTTTTAGGTCTAAAACTGAAAAATGTGTGGTGGAAGTGGGAATGTGGGATAAAAGAATAGGGATTGGGAACTACTGGGTATATGGGGTTAATGGCCTCATTGATGAGATGGAGTTCTTGGACAAGGTGATAGGTACCATTAGATTTTTTGATGGGGAGGATAGGGGTGTTACAGGGGAGTTGGTAGGGATTAGGAGACCTTGATCTAATAGTCAGAGGATGATTGGTTTAAGGCCTCTTTGGTGTGAGGCAGAGATTGAAAATTCAGGACGAGAAGGGTAAGAGCAATAGTCTTTTAGTTGAATGGAGACAGGGGTATGGTGGGAAGCGATGGTGGGGGTGGATGTGTCTCTCAGATGGAGGGGTGGACTAGATCAGGAGGCTAGGGAGATTCAGGTGTTGTAGAGTCAGATAGAGGGATTAAGAATAGCAGGAAGGTGGTAGTAGGACTGGAGGTTAGGGGCCATGAGAGGGTGGCGCTGAGGTTCACAACAGATCTCGCCTTAGGAAGGGAGTAGGGAAGGTAGTATAACTAAGAAGGAGTGAAATATGGGCTTTTGGTCAATAAGGGCCTGTTATTTTAGGCTGAGTGGGTTGTCCATCAATGCCCCTGACCAAGACCTGAGAAAGGAAGGTTTGTCCCTGAAAGGAGGAAAGGACCGAGAAGGTAGTCCCCGTGTTGACCAGAAAAGAGGACTACCTGCTACCTTGAGAGTTACCCTAGGCTACTCAAAGGTGATGGGGGTCGATGTAGGTGGTTCTCTTCAGTCTTCTTCAGCCGCTAAACCCAATACTTCCAGAGGCAAGTTAGAAGGGGTAGTAAGGATGTTCCTCCACACTGAGGCGCTGAGGTACAATCAATGTGCCAGTATCCGGGGATCCCATAGAGTATGAAGGGTGTGCAAGGGACTCATGGGTTGGGGCAATGTTTTGACCAGTGTCCTTCTTGACCACATTTGAAGCACTGTTGAGGTGGCAGGCTGTTGGATCCATGCCCACGTCTGGTGGACCATATTGGTGGAGGAGCAGGGTTTGCTGGTCTCACAGCAGCAATAATACAGTTGCTAATGCCTTGAGCCTGGAGCCCTGCTTTCTGGTGATTACTTGCTCCAACCTGTCCTGGTCCTCCTGATCATTAAAAACTTTGCAGACCATATTCAACAGGTCTCAGATGGAGGTTTGAGGGCCATCTTCTGCCTTTTTAAAATTCTTATGAATGTTGGGGAGGGTGGGAAATAAAGTGAGTGGCAAGAACAGTGGCGCCATTGAGAGTGTGTGGGTCTAGTCAGGTGAAGAGTTGGAGAGCTTCAGTGAAGTGACAAAGGAATGCGGTGGGGTTTTGGTCAGTTAATTGGGTATTTTCTCTAAGTTTGTCAAAGTTGACAGCTTGTGGCTGGTGGCCCAGAGACCAGCTAAGATACAGATAACAAATTGGTCTCGGTGAGCCCTATCCTTTTGGCCGGCTTCAGTGTCAGTTTGGTATTCCTAGTCAGGGCCTTGTTGAGGGATGGCTTGGGCCCCTGGTGGCATGGTCTGGTCAGTAAGGTGAACCTGATCTGCATATCCTTGGGCTGCCCTGAAAATATGGTCACATTCGCCTGGGGTGGGTGTGGAAGAGAGAATGACATAGACATCATGCCAAGTGAGGTCGTAGGCTTCGGTAAGGTATTGGAATTCTTTTGTGTAGCAAGTTGGGTGATTGCAGAAGGAATTTAGATGCTTTTCTATTTGGGAGATGCTTTTCTATTTATTTGCTTTTTTTTGGCCCCAGCCACCTCGCAGAGATGATAAAGAAGAGAAGGGTTTTTTTGATTGGGTGTGACAACTGATGGGGAGAGAGGAGAACTGCAGGAGCAGGTGGGTGCTGAGGGCAGAGGGGTTGGGAGTGGGTGGCTGGTCGTGTTGTGGAGGGTCTTAGTGGTAAGGAGGGGGAGCCAATGTAGGATGGGAGAGCGAGTAAGGAGAGTCTGAGAAGGAAGAAGAGGGGTCACCTAGGGAACTTTTGTCTTTTAGTGCTTTACTGTCTGTTGTTGGAATGACTCAGGCTAAAAGAACTTGAAAGGTGTGACAGGATTTCAGGAGAGAGTGACTGGAGTGCAAGTGAAAGGATTGGACATATGGGATCTCCTCTCACTTACCAATATGGTAACAGAAGTTTTTTAAGTTGGTGAGGATGCCAAAGACAAATGTGCCGAAGTCAAGTTTTGGGGCCAGTGAGACCTGTTATTGAATATATAGTGGGGCCATATATATTACAATAAAAATGAGGCATTCCTGATTGATGTAAGGCTGTAGCAGTAGGAAGGCTCTGGAGTTGAGCAAACAACCCAAAGGGGTAGACTGCTCTATCTTAGAATTTTAAGAAACCATGTCAGTTTAACCGGTGTGTCAGACAGGAGGCACAGGTGGGGAAACAGCATCCTATAATCCAGAGCCTGGCCTTACAGGAGACAGGTTATCCCCAGTTGGTGTGGTACTCACCAGATCCAGGGGGACTGTCAGGACTGGGGGTGTGGCTATCATGGGCCCCCGACAAGACTGCCAGGACAGGGAGTCACACCACGGGACCCAAAAATGGGTTGTGAGGCCTGATCAGGACATGAAAGGACTGATGTGTTAATGACAAAGGCTAAATTACCTGGAAGAATAGAAGGGTGTATCTGGCAAGCAGGTGGGGTCCCCAGAGTGGAAGACAGGGGTCTTAGAGTAAGAGATTAGAGACGGCGACCCAACCCTGAATGTTGGACACAAAAACCTCTCCCGGGGTTCGGCACCAAGATGTCATGTTACAACCAAGTCTGCAGTGAGAGTGAAAGAAAGGATAGAGTGAAGGATCACACAAGCAGCATTTATTGGGGGAGCACTCCCAGGCGAGGTTCACAGTTCTCAAGTTGAAGGCCAGCGGAGTCGCACCACCTGGGAAGAATGGGTTCATTTTTATGGGTTTTTCAGGGGTTAGGATATGGAACGGGTCATTGTCTTGTGTTCACTAAAGGCATAAGAGACACAAAATGGTTTATTGTTTAGCTGGCTGGTGTGTCAGGTGTAGTTCCTGGAATCAGCCAGCCATTAGAAAGTCCCTTTGCTGTTTCAAATCTTCCTTCTTGGGGTCTCAACCTCCCCTGGTGATGTGCAGACCTTACAGTTAGTTGTCACTCATTCAATCTCTACCTGAAGTTTCAGTTATTCCTTGGTGATTATCTCAGCAAAATAGGTTGGTATTTTTTGGTATCTGTGGGGAGTGACCTGAAAGTGCTTCCTATCACATCGCTATAAAAAAATGGATCTCCATATACATTATTTTATAAAACAATTTGATGATTTATTTTATATACTCTTTATTAACCATTATTGCAAAAACATGAAAAATCAGTGTCACAAACAGATAGTAGGTTTCATCCACAAATTCTACCATTATCTTACAGAATAACAGTTTCCTCATACAGAAGTCATCTGAAGCACAAGCCGCAGCTCTTTGTATTCCTTGTCATTAACATACATTCCCACTTCTGGGATTAATTCCCAGAGCAACATCCCTGGCTTTGCTAACACTAAAACTATTCTGGAAGTTTGATTCAAATAAAATACACTGACCAAAACTTTCTATAGTATTCTTTTAATTACTCACACTGCATCATTATCCTTCTATCAATATGTTGTCATTCCTTGATATTAGGAGGCTCCTCCTTTGATTTGCTTCCCTAAACAATATGACACTTCACATGACTCCATCTCTTAGGAAATATACAAAATTCATTGCTCTACTGTTCTCTGAATATAGTTCATTAATGAAATTTCAAGCTAAACAAATATGGGATGCCCCTTGTATGCCCACATTGCTCAGGACATACTAAAACAAAACCAAAATCTATGCACAGTCTGGAAAAGAAAAAAGAGATTTGGAAATGCCAAACAGCATTCTCACATTTCTGTATCTAGTAAATAGCTAAGACTGGAAGAAAAGTGAAGAATCTGGTTCCAGATTTCATACTACTGACCGTCATATTATAGTTTGTACATTTCTGTATTCAAAAGGTAACACATAATCTGCAACTGAGCCCATAAATTCACCTAGAAAGTTTCTTCTTCATTTCCTTTCATAGAGAATAGAAGAGACATCACCTCAAGTACTCAAAACAAAAGCCAGGGTGACAGTTCTGATTCTTTGTCCAGTTCTCCTCAGATGTTTAATATAATATGAATCTCATCCCTTAAAAACGTTCAAATGTAACTTCTTCTATTCATTCCTTCAAATTTTTATTTATCTCTTATAAATCAATGCAATAGCAACTTAATTATGCTCCCACTCTCACATTCTGCCAGTTCAAATTATTACAGAGTTGTCTTTGTAAACAATCCAAGAGAAATAAAGCAAATATGGCAAAATGATTACTAACAATATGTGAGCACATAAGAAAGGAATGATGGCAGCTCACTGTAATATAATTTCACCTCTTCTTTAAGCTGAATTTTTCTCCAAAATACAATTGAATCAAAAATATCTATCTTCCAATTCAATTATGAATGAAGTCCAAACAAATGTATCCTATACGTCCTGCATAAGATCTAGACCCTGACACGCTACCATCATCCCTGTTCTGCTCTACTTACTTTGAACTTAATCATATTTAACTCTCACTCTTTTACTGATATCACTAAGACCACACCCTTGAAAAGAAACTGTTATCTTGATCGATCTCTAATCCAAGCATCCTCCTGTTCCTAATTATTCTGGATGTCTGTGTCCTAACACCATACTAAATAGCAGTCATAGCTAAGCTTTCTCTCTTGCTGTGAGGAGAAAGATTGCATGTTCCTTTTTCACTGTGTGTCTGTCCTAGAGCAAGCATTCAGTTATTTCTGAAGTTTGCCATGTTCAAAATAAAATTTTCATACTCCATGTAACATAATGGGAAGAAACAACTAAAAACAGGTTTTCAGAGGGTTTTGAATAGAAAAGACATTGTACAACTATAGTGCTTAAAACAGACACCTTATTCTGAACCCCAAAGTATGTAAATTTGCTTCGGTAATAACTAGAGTCTGGGAAGCAGACCCAAATCACAGAATGAGAGGATCTAGCTATTTTGATCATGATTTCATAGCCTATAATGTTTCTTATTAAAAGGAGTCTTCCATTCTCCCCAAACTCTCCCAATGAGATTTTCATAAAGTCTTTGTTCAATATCACTTCTAGTACCCTTGATTTCTAATTGACTTGTTCAAAATACCTTCATCATTTCTTCCAGTTAAATCTGTCTCCTCTGGTGGAGTAGAATGATGTCAGTTGCCTCCAGCTCAAGTGCAGTTCACATTCATTCTGAGGAACAGAATTTGACTCCCATAGCAGGAACCACCGAAATGAACAACTGTTTACAAATAAAAGCTTGTCCTTCCATTCATTTTTGGTTGTCTACTCATGGTCATTTGTCATGGAGAGACTGAGGAAAGGAGGAAAAGAGGAATGAAGAAAGGAGGGAGGCAGTGAGGTCTGCCTTATCTTTGAAGTCCATCTATTAATTTCAACTGCTTTTTACTCTATATTTAAAGTAATCAGCAGGCCATACTAGGTCCAAAATATCTTGCCAAATACATATTTTTGAGTTCCAAATAATCCTTGCTCAAAAACTCTCTATGAGATATCAACTTCTGGATGGTGACACTATAGGACATACTTTTGGTTTACACCCCACAAACACTGATAAAGTAAGCAAAAATTTCAGCTATTTTCTGGAGACAAAATCCATGAGAAAACCAGGAATTTAGTTGGAAATGGATCAGCTGCTGAATAATGGTGGGGCAGGGCACCCAGCAAAATTCTCACCTAAGGTGTTGAGTTTTATTTGATGTGGAGCTCAGGAGTCTCCAGATGTGTGGTGGGACAGAGGCTAGGAATTTCAGGACCATATGCAGAGGCAGTGAGAAGCAGGCCCGGTGGTGCTGAAATGCAGAGCCATGGAGGGCTGCCTTGGGAGGGGATGAAAGGAGAGAGAGCGCACCAGGATCTGTGCTGAGCCCAGGCAATGAAATTGCGTTGGACGTGGCCATAGTGGCTATCATTAAAAGAGCTCAAACTCCTCTCACAACCATTTCACATCAGAGACTGGGATTCCTATAGAGGAAATCCCACCCATCGCATACCAACCCACCAGAAACCTCACACATTCAATTCCCCATGCAATGGATTACAGTGAGAACGCTTTATCAAATCTCAATGCTACCTGATAGTGCTTTCTTGTAGGTAGAGCTGAATCTGTATCCTGATTGCCAAACCTGTGCAAGCCAAACTTCTCCCATACAAAAGTGTGGTCCCCTAGCCAAGGGCTCAGAAATTGTCTTCATGTGGGTCTTTCAAACTTATCCCTTGTTGAACTGAAGAATTGAGGGGAGAAGTTGGGAGGGTGGCTTGTAGAACCTTCTTGGAGCCTATGCCTACCATGCAAAGTACCCACACTAGGACACTAATTGCTGTCACCACAGGAAGTGCCCATTACTCCATTCTACTCACAGTAGCCTGTGTGCAGAAAAAGCTCTCTCCTGATCCAGGAAAAGATACAGCTTACCTAGTGCCCAGTGTGAGGAGGGCTACCGTGGTGACCAGGGAATGAGATCTGACAGGCTGACAACCAGTGTCTTTGTCCTATCATGAACCCAGTATGGACTCCAGTGTGGACTTGAAGGGAGTCTATATGCCATCTTTGGCATCTACCATGGTGGCCCAGTATTGGATGACCCTTAATACCAAGACTTGCCTCACCGCCGTAGTGGAATATTGACCCAAGTGTGCTTTGCTAAGCTCTGCTCCCACATCACCAGTTTGATCAGGAATTCCCACCCATAGCCCCAACCACTCACAGGCGGGTGTCTCAGTGTGCCCTGCTCAGCATTGTGATGTACCTGGTTTCCATGCTTCCATGCAAAACAGGGTACTTCGCTGCTCCTCACTTTGGCTTGAGCCAGGCCAGAGAGTGTTTCTCTTTGGTTGGTGTTCCTTCGAGTGTCTCTTTGATCTCCCCTGACACACTAGAAGTGTTTACCTTTTTTCTGTTCACAGGGTCCTCCTTGACACAATTGAGGAGGGTGGGGCCAACTTCAGGAAGGCAGTTTCCTCCATCTCAGCAAGGTACAAGAGGGACCTCTGGGCACCTGGGGGATGACTGGGACAAAACTGCATGCAGAGCAAATATTAATCCCAAGCCATAATGTGTGTCAGGTGAGGCGGTGTCCAGAAAGCACTGATTTTTACAGCATGTGGGGTGTCATAAAGGCACTCCAATCTTCTGTAGGTCTTCATTCTCTTCCTTATGAGCCTGAAAAGGATGAACCACAGCCATGGGTTTCCAGGTACTGGCTTCTGCAGGGTTAGTGGGGAAATGCCATTTCTGTCCAGTGTGAAGCACATCAGCACATACTAACCTAGTCTTATCGGATCAATGACATGTCTCTCCAGTCTCCCCGGGTCCTCCTGCCCCAGGAAGCTCATAATATCCTTTGAGCGTCACATTCAGAGACCATAGGAGCAGACAGTGGCCTAATTGTTTTGAAAAGTGTTCTTGGAAGGGCACCACACCCAGGCCTTACACTAGTCCTACAAACTGTCCCTTCCAACAGTGGAAGATCTCTCAACTACCTCTTCCCCTGAAGGATCAGGAAGGGTTTTCATAAGACCCAATGAAGAGGTTTTTCTACTTTTCACCCCCTTCCAGAATCTGACATACCCTTGCACCCCTCCTATGAGGGTAACCAGAAGATATCTGGGTTTCCCTCTTGACCACCATCCAGATGACAATCCCAGGACTACAGAGGTTCCTAGCTCTGTGGGCTGCAGGCTGCCCATCCTGTCCCTGCACAAGAAATAACAACTGCCTGCACATGTGGCCTTCTGTCTCAAGGGGAGAATGTTCAGGGATTGTCACCGTACCCAGAAAGTTTGCATTGTGGTAGCATTTAATTTGTGTGAAGATATTTCTATTGTGGGTTTTCTTTGACGTCACATGAGCAAGCTCAGTGTCCTGAAGGAGAAATACCCTCTTGTTAGTTTACTGTGAGCTACTTGCCCCTGGACAGAGCTGTGTGTTCAATTTGTGTGGACTCTGTTAATTCCACTCCCAAGTGTGGATTACTTCCCCTGACTGTG
>RJWH01008207.1:0-32717 GCA_004363575.1 Solenodon paradoxus
AGCCCTGCCCGGCTCCTCCCTGGCACTGGACTCCCCTGCCCCGCCTGGCCCCGCCCCGTCCAGCCCCGCCCCTGGTCTCCGCAGCCCAGCCCCGCCCTCCTCGCCACGCTCCACGGCGGCCGGCTCCTCCCTGGCACTGGGCACCTGCTCTGAACCAGGCACCACTGTGTCCAGTCCCGCCGAGGCCCGTCGAGTCCCCGTCGCCATCCAGTGGCGCTCAGGGAGATGAGGGGACTTGTCACTGCGGTGCCACGCGGCCTGGAAACAGCTGTTTCCTCCCGGCCCGGCCTCCGCAGGCACACGGGGTCCCAGGATGCGCCACGCAGGGCAGGACGCGCTGCTGCGTGCAGGGCCCGGGAGGGGCCGGCGTGCGGGCGGGGCTGAAGCCTGCGCCGGGCTCCCGTCGCCAAGCGTCAGCCGACCCGACGGCTACGTCCGTCTCCACGAATGTGAGTTTTCCAGGTTTACCGGACGTGTCACCACAAACCCTGGTCGAGTAGCTGTTGGGCCCTTGGCCTCCACCGGCGCAGTCCCCAGGCCGCGAGGTGCCTGGTGGACGGGACTCTGCGGACATGGAGTCTCCCTCCTGGAATCCCCCGCTGTGCCCCGGCCGGTGCCGGCAGCAGACAGCTCACCAGACGTGCAGGGTCCCGACCGCGCCCATCCCCGGAGCACCCAGCTCCGGCTGTACGCAGCGTCCACACGCCATTCTCTGGAATGACGTGCCTTAAAAACCGCCGGGCGCACCCGGTGGAGGAGGGTTCGGCGCAGTCGCACATCCCAAGGTCCTGGGTTTGCATCCCGGCTGGGAGAACCACCAAGATGAACGACTGAATGAATAAAGGTTCTCCCTCCTCTTCCTGCCTCTGCTCGCCTTCCCGCCTGCTGCGCCTTCCCGCGAAAAATGAAAAGTGCCGAACTCAGGCATTTTTGCATTACATTAAAAAATAGCCCAGCCGTTCACACTTGGGGACCCACTGCTGTAGATGTTGGATCCATGAAGGGTACTTGTTTGGAAAGTGGTTTCCAGTCACCACAGCCCACAGCGGAGAAAGGACCAAGGCGCCTCTAGTGCCACAGCCCCACGCTGGTTAGAGGCGCTACAGACCAGCGGCTCCAAGCACAGCAGCCGGAAAGGGCTGGAGGCCCCGGTCGGGAACTGGGGGCGCGGGAGAGGGGCCTCCGGGAAGGTTCTGTGCGGTAAACCGGATCTCGTCCTCGCTGGAAAGATGTAACCCCCGCCTCCCCAAAGCAGCGGGAGTGAAGGAAAAATCACCTCTGCAACATCGAATAAGATGCCAGTTATTTGCTAACAGGAGCTCAGAGGACAATATCTGGAGGTGACTTGGAATTGGATTTGGGGTGATCATTGCTTTACCAGCGTGAGTAAGAAATGCTGCTGCAGCTGGAAAACGTGGACGCAGATAGGCCCACGACTAAAAATAACATTGAGTTGTAGTTTTCAGTGCCAGTACTAAAACTTCTGCTTTAGGCAGGGGTTGGCTTGCTCTCATTAATTGTACTCATTTCATGTGCAATTGATGTTATGACAACTTGTGATTTATACAAAGAAGTAGATTTTTGTCCTTGTCCCATTTCTGGAGCTGAGACCCTTAAATCCTGGGAATTTCCTAAGGGATGAGAGCAGAAAAGGTGTCTCCTGTGACTAAGTGACATTAGGAAGCACCCCAGGAGCCGGGAGCCCAGAAGCAGCCATCTGGGCGAGGGGAGCAGAGAGGCTGAAGACGGAGCTCTGTCCCCAAAGGCCCAGGAGCTAATATTGGGCCCTGTGACCTGCAAGGACCTGCCTCCGTCCCTTCCTAGAGGAAACGAGAGAGCTTGCCAGCACCAGAGCACAGGCTCCTCCAGCCTCTTCAGGACACCTGGCCCCCTCACCTGTGCGTCCCCGGCGCCTCGGGAAGTGCCGGCTACAGCAGCACACCTGCTCCGACGGCCGGCCGCCCCCCAGACCAGCAGGCGCAGCAACTCTTGACACGTATTAGTTTGTTTTCATTTTTGGTTTTTCACACTCGTGACCCCGGGTCCCTGGGCTTTACGTGGTCCACACCCCAGCCGTCTCAGCTGCCTGGGCCACCAGGGTGCACTAGTATTTTTATTGGTTCCTATTTGGTTTTCCCAAGCACCAAGCAGGCCTCTCCACTCTGTTCCCTCACCGCCGAGAAGCGAGGGTCTGGAGGCCTCCAGGGCTCGCCCCAACCACACACAGCTTTCCCAGGACCAAGAGGCGCCGTGAGGTTTGCCAGACAATCGCCGGCGAGAGAAGAGGCTGGGCCCTGGAATCCTAGGCCTGCCTGGGGCCTGGCTCTGTGGGCCTGACCGGGACCAGCTTGAGTGTCGGTGGGACAGGACGGGGCAGGGGGCGGGGAGGGGGGAGCAGGCTCACAGCCCCAGGCCTCAGAGGTGAGGGGGCTGCCAGAGCCCTGGGAGCCGCTTGCCTGGGCCCCGCCACCAGATGGCACTCCTCACAGTGGGCTCCGCGCCCCCAAACACACCCAATTCTGCCTTGAGTGGTGATACCTGAGCTGTGGAAGAGCATACGCAGGTGCGGCAGACATGCCCCCGGTCTCCCCAAGCCAGAGGCTGCATCCAGCGGAGGCCCTGGGGTCTGTCCTCCACCGCGCTCCCCAGAGCTGACTGGCCCTGTGCCCGCGCCCGGCCGGGGCTCCAGGACGGGCTGCATGTGTGGAGGCAAGAGGGTGGAGGGGAGGCGGGTGGGTGTGGTTCAGGCACCTGCATGTGGTGACGGGTGTGGAACGCGTTGCTTCCTGTAACTGTGTCCCGACCTGCGGGTCTGGGAGGGAAGACCCAGGGGTCCCTCCAGGGGTGTCTGTGTCGGCGGACGGCCTGGGATGTGGGCTGCACGGTTCAAGACCTGCCGCCGCCGCCACCTGTGTCTGGGCAAGTCCCCCGTCCCGCCTACCCTCCTGACCTGCTCACAAAAGGGCGCAGAGTCCCCAGCCTGGGAGGGAGCGCGAGTGTGGGAGCAGGCTCATCGGTCCACACACACGCCGGCGAGCTGAGAGCTGGCAGCACGTTACTGCGCAGAGCAAAGAGGTCCTCTCCTGCGGCGGAGGTCCCTGCAACTAGCCAACCGGGTCGAGAGCACGCAGCTCTGTGCTGTCCGAATTTGTGGCTGGGCACACACACACCTGTCCCCTCACTCCCGGCGCTGCCGGCAGCCCGCCCTCTGGCTGGCCCGTTCCCCCATGCAGGCCAGCGCCTGTCAGCCTCATCGCCTCCCTCTCCTTCCGTCCCCCTGCCCCACCGTCCACCAGGCCTCTGCCACACTTGGCTCCTCTGTTCTTACTTTCCGACGTGCAGTTTTAGCCCAAGATTCACGCAGCAGACGAATAGCCAGTAGGGACATGTGGAGGCAACCAAGAGGCCTGAATCTTGCAGAGGGCACACTGGGGCCTCCTGCACTGGCCCTTGGCCGTGCCTGGATGCCCCGTGTGGACCCAGAGGGTGAAGGCCCGGCCCCTGCCCTGGGCGTGGGGTCATTTGCTCCTGCTTCCCAGGCTGCTGGCCCGGCCTGGCTGACTGTCCATGGTGCCCAGGCACCGTCTGCACCTGGTGGGAGCACCAGGTGGCCGGCTGCCATGAAGCAGGCGCTCCCAGCTCCCGGCCGCAGGGCTCAGCACACTGCTCAGAGCCACCACTTCCCAGAGGAAGCCTCGTTTGGAGGACTCGCTGCCGGGACCTGAAGGCTGCTGCCCGTAGCGAATGCTCTGGGGCCTCTGGATGCCCTGTTCCTGTCTGTGCTGCTCCGGCACCTGCTGTCGCCCCAGGGGGCGCAGACTGCAGAGCGGCTCCCTCCCCGGGGCAGCCCCCTCAATGCCGTGGGCGGCGGGCACAGCGCTCCTCCCTCCACGGGTGGGACGCTCCACTCCCACGGCTCAGTGGGCTCTCTGGTCGCAGCGCGCCCGCCACTTGCCTCCCGCCCTGACGCCGCCCGCATTCTCGGAGCATCTCTGAATAAACTGCTGTCTCAGGCTCAGCATGCGGAATTGTCCAAGCACCCCTGCAAGCAGACCGGCTCATCTGCAGGACACGTCGTCTCCACAGCCACCACCTTTCAGAGCCGGGAGTTTCCCATCGTGACTTCGCACCTGAGAGCAGCTCTTGGGGCGAAATGCTTCTTCTGATGACACGGAGATTCCGCCTTGGAGTTGTGGGCAGCTCGTTTCGATGCTCCAAGTCTGCTAGCGTTTCCTCCGGAACTGAGTGTGGCCCAGATGCGACGCTTGGACAACTCCGCCCTCAGGCCGGCCTGGTGATTGTCTCCTTCTCTTTTATTGGTTGTGACTTTTTAAAAACCCACTTTTCCTTTTACCCCAAAGCTATTTATCGAAATAACTGATGGCACTTTCTCCTTTCCCCAAACCGCAACACCCCCTGTATAGTCACGAATTCCCCCGGGGACAGCCACCCGAAGGGGCCTGCCACTCCCAGGCCGTGGTGAGGCGGGAGGCAGGGCCCCGGCCGGCACAGCTGGAAGGCCCACCTGCGCTGATGGCGAAGACGTGCTTCCACGAGTCCTGGGGGCCAGAGAGAAGCTCAGTCACGTGGGTCCCGTGCAGAGAAATAACTCCCAGGGCGAGAGAAACACGCGGGCATGAGACGACCCCCGACCCCCTCCGGCAGGCTCTGAGCACAGAAGACAGGGCCCGGGCAGGCGCCGGCCCTGAGGGCCCGCTGGGCAGGTGGGCGCGGGAGGAGCTCGGGCCTCCTCCCCTCGGAGGAGAGACATGCGCAGGCCTGGAGGTGAGCGAGCTCCCTCCTGCCTGCACGCTGGGTGGGCCCTGCCCACACCACACAGGCGCGTCACCGGTGCCGGCACAGGAACAGCCAGGAGCAGGGCTCACGGCTCCAGCGCCCACGGAGCCTTGCTGGGCTGAGTGTGAGGGTCAGGGAGAGGGAGGCTGAAAGCTGACGACCTCCCGCGTAACTGCCCGGGGTGATGTGGGGGACACTGCCAGCAGTGTGAGGCCGTTGGATGGTGGAATTTCATTCTTTAGCTGCGAAAGGGAGTCCGCTCCCCTGCCCAGGGTGCCCGGCACAGTCGCGCCGATGCCTGCACACCAGCCTGTGCACCGGGCAGCACCTGCTCGGCTCTCCGAGGCTGAAACCTGGCAGCCAGGATGAGAGGGGCAGGGAGGCTGCACGGGGCTGGGCAGGCTGGCTTGAGTGCCGGCTCTGCCCTGCCGGGCTTGCGACCTCCTGCAAACCCTTGGCTTCTCGGGGCCTCGGCCGCCGCTCTGCGCGGTGGGCCCCGCTCGCCCTTGCCGGGGCCTGGGACGTGGAGTCCCGCCAGGAGTCCCGCTCCAGTTGGGTGCTGTCACAGCCACCTTTCCTCACTGCCGACGAGGTGGGCCGACTCTGCCTCCTCTTCCCTGATTGCGATCGATCTGCGCTGAGGTCTTTCTTCATTTCCTTCAGGCTCACAGTTGCTTGACTCAGATGGTGTGGGACTTGCTCACTCACTGGAACCCATTTTTCACTCTATCCCTCCAGCCGATCTGCCCTCTTCCAATGCCGACTCAGGTGCTGACGGCGCGTGACCTCAGGCAAACTGCTTGCTGTCTCTGTGCAGCCCCCGGACCCCGCGGCTGAGACCGGCCCCTCGGAGGGCCAGTGCTTAGGGCGGCGCCCAGCAGCCATGCAGTCAAAACCGTGCGGAGTCGCGGTCCCTGCAGGCTGTGATGGTCTCTGGCACCTGCTCCCGGAGGGTGGCTCGGCGCTTGCCCCGTGTCACACCCGTCCCGCCTCCGTGGGCCCCCTGCCCCCTGCTGAGGGAGGGGCTCCGTGTCTGTCCCTCCGGGGAGAGCCGGCCACTGTGCATGGGAAGCCATGACGGCAGCCAGGAGGCGTCCGTGAGGTCAGCCTTGGGAGGTGTGGGGAGCAGAGCGAACGTCCAGGGGAAGCCTCGGGGCATCGGAGCCCCAGGTGTGTTCGAAAGGCGGGCGGTCTGGGGCGTGGTGGACGGTGTTCACAGCTCTGAGGACCTGGGGCCAAGGACGCGGCTGGGACGGGAAGCCCCGTGGCCACACTGACCGTGGGACCTGGAGTGGCACTGGGCAGAGCTGGGTGGGCACTGCCCCACTGCCCGCCGGACGTTGCGATCGCCAGCAGGGCAGTGGTCAGCTAGCTGGGGGACGCGTCTGAGTGGGGCACCAGTTTAACGGGATGTTTCTGACTGCAGGCTGCTCGGGCTTGTTCCGGCACAGGTCTGACCACTGGCAGGCACAGCGCTGGGGGAGAAGGTGGTGACGGGCGCCCTCCCGGGCTCACCTGCACTGGCGCTGAGGTGAGAACACAGAGAACAAAGTCCTCAGGTATCGGGCCTGCCCTGTGGGCAGACTTTCTAGCCCCGAGGCACCTGGACCCTCGGCCACCCCTTCTTCACGGCCAGCAGGGTCGAGGAGGCTGAGATGGCCCAGCTCGGCCTCTACCCCCAGCTCCCTGTCCTGTTAGAGCTCCTGTCACCACGCTCCTGTCACCCCGCTGGCCCTGGGGTCACCCAGGACAGGACTGTGTGAGGACGGCTGAGCAGAACTTGCTCTCGTGCAGCTGACCCCTCCAGGCCCGCGGATGTGCGGCGCCGTCACTGCTGCGTCTGCTTGGAGCAGCCCGGCGGGCAGCCGGCTCTTGCAAGCGCAGACCAAGTGTTCTGACGGAAAGTCAGTGCCACACTGAACACACGAGCAGATTCCCAGACTGAGTGTGAAAATGTGGGCTTCTCATTGCTTTCTGTCTATCGTGCACAGACATGCTCACCTGGGAGTAAAACGTGCTGGTGGAGACAAGCTTCTGGAGGAAATGGGGGGTCAGAAATCGAGAAGAAACACCAACGATCCATGAAAACGTCCTGAGATTCTTAACTCAAGGGGCCGCCGAGATCCTGCATGGGACACAGGGACGGATGGGGGCGTGTCGTTTCCGACGGGGGACGTGCAAACCTAGACACTGCGACGTGACACCACAACCGCGAGCGGTCGTCAGGAGGACGGAGGCACGCGCTGTGGGAGGTGGCTACTGGGGACGAGGCACGTGTGACGGGACTGTGACCGGCACGCAGTCGTTCAGCCATCATCGCTACGGGGCCCAGCGCGGACAGCCCTCGCGGAACAGGTGAGCAGCCTCGTTTGCACCGCGAGAGCACCCGGCCCCGGCCGGGAGGTGCCCTCCTGCATCCCATCGGCGTGGCAGCACCACAGCGGCCGTCCCCACGGTAACCCTCAGGTGCTCGCGGGTGTTCCCACTGCCGTGAAAGGGTCGCGGGAGGCGTGCCCGCCAGGGCAGCAGGGCGGTGCCCGGGAGGGCCTGGAGGGTCCTGTCACTGGATTTCAGTCTGAGAAGCCCCGAGTGTGCAGCAGAGAGAGAGGCGGCACTCGGCCCCGGTGCCGGGAATGGAGGTGCCACACGCTGAGCTGCAGAGCACAGGTGCGTTAGGTGTGGAGTCAGGGCGGAAAGACGGCAGCTGCCTGCTCAGCAGCTTACTTACTCTTGGGCAAGGAGAGGGGCAGCGGGCGCGGGTGAGCAGAGGCAGCAGAAGAGGCAGGAGGGACGAGTGTCTTGTTTAATTCATTTAGTTGTTCATCGTGGCTGTCTCCCAGCCCTGGGACGTGAACCCGGGACCATGCATGGAGGTGAGGGCTGTGGGCTGCACCGCTCTGGCCACAGGCCAGGAGTGATGTGGACTCAGGAGGCCCGTGGTGCTGACGGCTATGTCCGTCCGCTGTCTGCAGACCACGGAGGCCTCTGGCTGACCTGGGCGGTCTGCCCTCTCCTGACTGATCTGGATTGGGGTCCTCCCTCTCTTTCAGCCTTCTCTCCAACCCCGTCAGAGGCTGTGTCTCCAGGAGCCCACGCAGGTCATCACGTCCAGAAGGTGGTGTCGGGATCACCAGCCTCTGAGATACTTTTTAGTAGGTGGTTTGGTAAGATTTCCTGCTGGCAGCATCTCAGAAAATTGCAGACACGTTTTGGAAAAGCAGTCACTCAGGGTTCCTTATCTTCTGTCATTTGCATTGTGGCCTGAGATCAATCTTAAAAGCTGTAGCCGTCCTGACACCCAACCAGGAACTGAACCGAATTTTAAATAAACAACAGATGAGAAGGAAGTTCAGTGCCAGGCAGGGAAACACCCTCCTGTTCCTTATCACACAGCCTGCAGCCACAGCCCACTCCTGCCCAAACGCAGACATTGAAAGGTGATCTGGAAGCTGGAGACGGTGCTTCTGGGGGAGGAATTTTCCTCCCTACAAAGTAGAGTCACTCAGTTTGGTCTCTTCCTTTGTTGTGAAGCTTTTCCCGGTGGGTTCTAGGGTGATGCTGCCTCACTTCCAGCCCTAACACCCAGGAGCAGGTGCTTGAGGGGCAGCACTGTGCTCTGCAGGGAATGGGCCCCAGGGGCTGTCACCAGCTCCTGCACCCCCAGCTGGGCCCTGGGGGCTGGCACCAGCTCCTGCACCCCCAGCTGGACCAGGGGGGCTGGCACCAGCTCCTGCACGCCCAGCTGGGCCTTGGGGGGCTGGCACCAGCTCCTGCACGCCCAGTGGGGCCCGGGGGGCTGGCACCAGCTCCTGCACCCCCAGCTGGGCCCAGGGGGCTGGCACCAGCTCCTGCACCCCCAGCTGGACCAGGGGGGCTGGCACCAGGTCCTGTATGCCCAGCTGGGCCTTGGGGGGCTGGCACCAGCTCCTGCACCCCCAGCGGGGCCCGGAGGCCTGGCACCAGCTCATGCACCCCCAGCGGGGCCCGGAGGCCTGGCACCAGCTCATGCACCCACAGCGGGGCCCGGGGGCCTGGCACCAGTTCCCTGCACCCGAGCTGGACCCGGGGGGCTGGCACCAGTTCCCGGCTCCCCAGCTGGACCCGGGGGGCTGGCACCAGTTCCCGGCTCCCCAGCTGGACCCGGGGGGCTGGCACCAGTTCCCGGCACCCCAGCTGGACCCGGGGGGCTGGCACCAGTTCCCGGCACCCCAGCTGGGCCCGGGGGGCTGGCACCAGTTCCCGGCACCCCAGCTGGACCCGGGGGGCTGGCACCAGTTCCCGGCACCCCAGCTGGACCCGGGGGGCTGGCACCAGTTCCCGGCACCCCAGCTGGACCTGGGGGGCTGGCACCAGCTCCTGCACCCCCAGCAGGGCCCGGGGGGCTGGCACCAGTTCCCGGCACCCCAGCAGGCCTGCAGTCACTGAAGCACTTGCAGCAGAACTGCCCAGATGACCGCTGAGCCCCAGAAGCCCCATGGAGACCTGAGTGCGGGCCCACGCCCGGTGAGCCTCAGAGCTAACAGTTACTCCCAGCCTGAGACGTGGTTTTCCGGGAGGTGGTCCCTTCCCTGGGCCCGTTTTCCCGACAGCTAGGGCTGAGCCACTGCAGGTCCTGATCTAGACGAAGCCGCACCCGACTGGCCTCTCCCTGGGGTCTTCCCCTGGGCAGCCCCTGAGCCTGAAGGCAGCCATGGAGCCTGAATGTGCGGCGGTTCCAGCACCGTGAGAACGGGTTCCCGCGAGTATTCCGCGGGTCACCTGGGCCCGCCTCCCTGCGCCCGGTGGCCTCATCACCGTGTGGGCGAGGGCCTGTCTCTGGTCTCAGTCACAAGATGTGGCTCAGTCCATGCAGGAACCCTGGTGTCAGCTGCGGCGACACTCTGGGGCCTGGGGACACAGGGGACAGAGGCTGCATGGGGGTGGGGGGCAGTGTCCAGGGGCCTGGCCCGCAGCAAGGCCATCGCTTCCAGGCCCCACATTTGAAAGGTCAGCCGGCACCCTGCTGACCTGCATTCAGTCTGTGACTCTCACAATGTCCACGTGAGCCTGGGACCAAGTTCTGACCTAGGTCAGAGCTAAGAAAAAATGCTCAGTAGTGTTCCCTCCTCCACTCCCTTCTGCTGCTGGTGCCCGGCTTTGTCCCTTCTGCCTGGGTGACAAGCCACACAGCCTGCAGTTTGTTGGAGGACACCAGCGAGGCCATGACTCTCACACTCCCACGCACACTAGGAATGAGCCGTTCAGTCGTGAGAAAGAAGACTCCCACTGCCTGCAGCATGCGTGGACCTTGAAGGCGCTGAGCCGAGTGAGAGGTGCCGGGGCAGAGACGCCAAGTGTGCATCGGACGGGCAGATGCAGAAAAGAGAGCATTTAGTTACCAGAGTGGAGGGTGGAGCGGTGTGTGAGGAGGTGATTGAAAGGTACCGGTCCCACCATGAGATACAAAGAGAACACTTTTCTTCCTTCCTGTTTTCCTCTCTACTGCATCTGTCCGGGCTGGCCTGCGCGGCCACTTGTCTCCAGGTGACCTCTGTGCGGCATCAGCCCACAGGGCGGCCACAGCGTCCTATGCACCCAGGACAAGGGCATGGGCTGGCCAAGGGGCAGTTGCTGGGAGTCAGGCAGTGCTGGTCCTCGTGAAAACAGGCGAAAGAAGAGGGCAGTGTGCGAGCCGGGTGAGGCCGCACGCGTCTGCAGCTCGGACGCCCAGATACATGACCTGCACGCTGGGCGGTGCCTGTCCCGTGGGCTCTGTCCAGTCCTCCGTGCGGCCCTGCGGGGGGAAGGCCGTCTGCCCTCTGCGGTGAGTCCCCAGGAAGCGCCATGAGCGCTCCCATGTGGTGAGCCAGCCCTCAGGAGACAGCGGCCTGCAGCCCCTGGGGATCGCCTGTGAGGCAGGGAGTCGGATGGGTCCGGGCTCCTGCCGTTGGCGCAGATCTGCCTTCAGGACTGCGGTTCTGCTCACCACAGGGCCGCTGTGCATCGGCCGCTGACTATTTCACTGCACCGAGGCCGGCTGCACGCAGCACGGAACTGACCGTGCCCACCGCTCTCCGCGTCCAGGTCAGGTGCATCGCTGCGTGTGACCTGCCCCGACCTCGACCCGTCCCACGGATGGGACGGCGTTCCCGCAGCAGAGTGGAAGTTAGGACAGACACAGGAGACAGCCTGCAGCCGTAGTGACCTCAGCACTGAGTCAGGAGGGGCTGCATCCACCCAGCCCGGCCCCACGTTCCCGCGGGGGCCCAAGTGTGGGGACAGTTGGCCGGGAGGCTGGTGCTCCCTTCCTGGTGGACCAGAGGGACCGAGAGTGTGAGAGGCTCGTGTTCTCTGGTGTGGGGACAGTCCCGAGGGACCTGCCAGTTCCAGCACCCTCTGCCCGGCCACCAGGCCATGCTGGCCGGTGAGGGCCCAGGTCCTGTCCACCCAGACCAGAGCAGGGGTCTCCCTTTTCATTCCAGCTCAGACCGGCGAGTCAGAGCCTCCTTAGGGGCGCACCCTTTGTCGTCCTCGTCTCCGGTCTCCTGAGGTCGCTTTTCTCTCAATCAGTGGTCAGGATGAGCCTGGCCCGCCCTGCCATCCAGCCGCCGGGGGACAGCACACAGGACATGCCTGACTGAGCCCAGGCCCATGAGCTGGGTCAGGCACCTGCTCTGAGTGGGGCCCCACGCACGGTGGGCGGACACCGGCGCCCTGAAGGGCAGAGACGGGCCGCGGGAGAGGCAGAGGCCCCCGCGCCCCCCCGACGCCAGCCTGAGCTCAGGTGTGTCTTTCCCGGAAGAGATGCTCTCTAAGTGACCGGAAACACAGTCACTATCAAAGCTGTGAGCGCTTCAGGGACCCCCAGGCCCCAAACCTGACGTGGACTGAGAACAAAGGCGCGAGCGTGGAGCCGAGTCGGTGTGTGGGGTGGGGTGCGGGCCCTGCCCGGCCCAGCTGCCCCCCTGCAGCCTGTGTGGCCCGCGGGCAGGCGCTCACCTGGAGCTTGGTCTCATCCTGGTCCTTGCAGTACAAGAGCCGACCCCCGGCGTCAGGAACCAGCTCTGCTGCCAGCTCCTCGTGAGGCCCCTCTGCTCCCTCGGCCAGCGGCCTTCCGCACCGGCCCGGCCTGCGTGGACACGGCAGGAGCTGCCCACACAGCCATCCACTAACGGGGGCTGCTGCCGCCTCAGTCCTGGCAGGCCCGGTGCTGTCCTGGGAGGGGACGCCCCGCAGGTCGCGAGTGTTTGCTGGGGACACTCCCAGCCCCCTTCTTTCTGGCCCCATTAGGTCGTCCGTTCCTCGCTGGGTCCTCGCGGGCCAGCCGGGCCCCCAGTGGGTCTCAGGCCCGGACAGGGAAAGTGGACCACGTACCAGTTCTAAAAGCACTGAGACAGCCTGAAAGTCTACGTTTCATAAAGATTATTTAAATGACTTAAAGACTCAGTATAAAAGATGACATTCTTAAGAACCTATCGTGATTATTGCAGGAAACGTGCGGGCAGGCACGAAGGCCTGCGCCTGGGTCTCAAACCCGGGTCCCTGGGATGGTTGTGGCCTAAGTCCAGTGCCTTACCCGCCTGGCCACCCGGGCGTGCCTAAAAAGTCATTTTTATTGGCTTCTCCTGGGTCTGCTCAGTTCAGCCGGCCGAGCCTCAGCCGGGGCGGGCGGGTGACTGTCCCTCCTCACCGTGTGAGCACAGCTTCCACAGCCCGGCCTTCCCACCCCACTCCTGGGTCTCGGCTCCTGCGCGCCCGCCCTGCCGCTCGAGGCTCCGAGAGGAGGGGCACCTGCTGCCTGGCGAGGTCAGGGGCAAAGACTCGGGCACAAGAGGAAGCCGGGCGGGCAGCTGGGCGCGCAGGCTGGGCGGTGCGGGTGCACAGGAGGAGGGTTTGGAGCCTCAGGTGGCACCACCCATGTGCCGCTCCGTGTGTGTCCTGAGCACATTCAGGGAGAGCAGCAGGGCGAGGCCTCTATGCGAGTTTCCACTGGAAAGCAGGCCCGCTGGCCTTTGTATGGACGACCCTCCAGCGGCAGAAAGGAGTGTCTCCGGTCAGAGGCAGCGAGCGCCTGCAGAGCAGACCCGTCTCCGCCAGCGCTGCCTCCCGCACCTCCCTCCCCACCTGCTCCAGCACCTCCAGGCTCTCATCCCTGTGTCTCCAAGGCCAGGCCCGTCCCTCCATCAAAGCGACCTGGAAACCATGCGCTTCTCCTCCCAGGTCCGCCTTCCGTCGGCTCAGGCACAGACCCGGGCTGGAGAACCTAAGAGGGGGAGCACGTCTCCTGCACTAGGAGACCGGGGAGCAGGGTGCACTCAGCAGGTGGCGGGTCCACACCTGGATGGCGGGCAGGCTGACTCACAGGAGTCGCGTCCCTGCGCAGAGCGGACGCTCCCCCAGCTGTGCCCACGACCGGGTGAAAGACCCCTCCTCCAGGAAGCAAGGCTACTGGCCCGAACCTCTGGCCGGGCGGGTCCTCCCGCCCCTCCACATGGGACCTGGCGCGTGTCTCTTCCCAGGTGGGCCCTCCTGCCCTGCCCTGAAGAGGCTGTGGCCCTGCAGAGCGGAAGTGGCTTTGGCCACCGTGACATGGCAGGTGCTGATGAGGGACGGTCCCTGTGGGCCAGGTCCCGGGCTTTTCCCCGCTTGCCCTGCGTGCCCCACTGTTTCCACACCGACGCCGTCCACCTGGCCGCTGGGTCAGTGTGCTGTGCTGTCTGTCTCAGCATCAGGGCCGCCGTCCCAGCTGTGTGAGGCCCCAGGATGCTCCCGGCATGCGCACCCTGTGGAGGCGCCTCGCCTGGGGCTCCCGGTGGGCCAGAGCCTCACACGCCCAGAATCAGAACGGGAGGCAGGAACCTTCGAGACGCCAAAGAGGGACGAGTCAGACCCAGGAGACACCATGCACGAGATAACCTTCCTGGCGGGAAAGCGGCCCTGGTTTCTCCGTTTCTCCACCGAGACCTGCGCCCACGTTCAAGGGCACGGACCGCAGCGCAGTGGCAGGTGGGGGTGGACTCACCTGCTGTCTCTTCTGACTCCGGCTTTTACGTGGGTGCCTTCCAGCTGTAAACTGGCAGAAACTGAGCCCACCCAGCCCTGGGCCGCGGAGGGGAAGGATGGTGCTGGAAGGCGAGCAGACGGGGCACTGTCCTCCCGCCGCGGGCGGCCGGCCTCCTGGGAGCTGCCCCTCCTGCTCTGGGGCAGCTGCCGGCTCACTGGCTGCTCTCCCTTCACCGGGAGCCTCCCTCGGGCCGTCGATGTAATTCAATATTGATTATCAATTCACTTTGCCTTCTGCGAGCCATTAGCCTGGATCGATACTCTCCGCCCTGGTGAAGTGATGATGGAGACGGCTGGTCAGGTGGGTCTCTTTCGGGGGCCGGGCAGCCTCCCCGCAGGACCGACCCCGTCGGCCTGACCTGTGCGCACATCAGGGCCCCGCCTGTGCAGTGCGGCCAAGGCCGCTGCTCTCGGTGGCCGTCCAGCCCGGCTCAGCCAGTGACTGCAGGCGTGAGTCAGCCTCTGTGTGCTGGAGCTGCGGACCCCGGGACTCCGGGACGGAGGGCATGGTCCGCTGTGCGTCCCTCTCCGCTCAAGGCCTCTGCGGCAGCAGGGCCCCTGGGGCCGGTGTCTGAGGACACCAGTCCCGACTGAGTGCCGGTCCACAGGTGCGGATAGTGGACGACGGCCCTGTGTGCCCTCAGACTTCTGCGGGTGTCAGACGGGACACATGGTCCCACAGCACCGACTGGTCATCGGTGCGCAGGGTCATCCCTGCAGACCCGCCCAGCTGCCAGCGTCACCGTCCATCCCCGTCACTCCCCAGCGTCCCCCCATGTGGACCGGCGGCACCTGCAGTTTCATCTGTGCCCCGCTGCCCTCCTGCATCCAGCCACCCCCAGGGCTCACGGGCTGCCCGGCCCTGTGCCCCGGGGTCCTGGCCCCACTGTGCTTTCTCCTAGGAAGTCACCGCCGCAGCTCTTCCATTCAGGCCTGTACCCACTTTCACCTCCATTTTGCAGGCGGCCTAAGACAGCGAGCGGTCCCGTTCCATTCACGCTGTCCAGTTTTCCCAACTTCGCTTGCTGAAGAAGCTCCTTCCCCATCTTGGCTTCCTTGTTGTGAAAAACTGACCGCGTAAGTGAGGTTTTCTTCCTGGACCCTCCATCCTGTTCCATCGACCTCTGTGTCTGTTTTTAGGCCAAAGCGGCTCTTGATTTTTTAAGTATTCTCAGCTGACCTCTCATCACGGGAGATTGGGCGGTTTCACCCGCTCAGTGCCCTGCGCGCCCACACAGCACCCGCCCCGCTTCCACGTGGTGGTCGTCTGATTTGGGGTCGCTTGTGAAGCAGAATTTGCATGTTGGTGCGGGGCTTGGGTCACAGCCGAGCAGAACAGCCGGCGGCCACATTCCTCTCACGTGTCACTCTTTCTTCTTCCTGCGGTTCCTATTGCCTTGCTTTTCTTTTGCTTATTTTCGTACCGCATTTCAACAAGTCAGCTGAAACGCCTAAAAGTCGTCTAAGCTTCACCTCAGGCCCTCGTAGAGGGCGTTTTGTAAAAATGTCACTCCTGTTCCTCAAGACTGTCTCCCCCGAGCGGCGCGGCCCCGGCGCTGGAGCGTGGGCAGAGGCCGCCCCGGACACAGCAGCACGCGGGGCCGGGACGGGCCGGCGCCCGCACTTCCCTTCCGCGTCGGGAGACCGGCCTGTGGTGGCTGGGAGAACGAGGGCTGACGGAGCCGGAGCCCCGAGGGCCGCACCTGCTGGCTTTCCTTCCTGGGGCAGCGAGGGGCACGGACGAGCCCTCTCTCGCCCGCGAGCTCTCTCTCTCCGTCTTCTGCTGACAGCCAGGCGCTGCTGCCCCGACAGTCCGCAGAAGCCGGCAGCCCTGCCGCCTCCCGAGCACCCGAGGGCTCCTCCGAGGGAGGAGCCTCCTTCCTGGAACGGGAGCTGTGGTCTGAAATATTCTAAACGAAGACAGAAACTCCGGCAGAAAATATTGATAAACCGGTATGTAAACAAGCTTACAATACAAATAATACGTTTATAATATAACATAAATAATAGTATAATGTAATGTAAAAGGAATATAAAATCTTGTGAAAGGAGAGATGGACGCGCCTGGTGGCTCCGGTGCACGGCCAACACGAACAACTGAAAAATGCATGTTTCTTCCTCTTCTCCCTCTGCCTGCCTGCTTGCCTGCCTTCCCATCTGCTCCCTCCCTTAAAAAAAGAAAAAGCAAAGGGCAAGCAACAGATTGGATGCGCATGTCTGTCAGTCAAGAGAAGGGCTTTCTGAAGACCTGGACCAGGTGGGGCCGGCACCGCACCTGAGCCTCGCGAATGGGTGCTCCCTTCACTTGCTCGCTTGTCCCACCTGTGCGGCTCAACTGGCGACTGGGGCCTGGCATCGGGATATAGCGATATTCATAAAGAAACGTCTCCCGCCCTATGGAAGTCACAGTCCAGAGCAATGAGAGTTACCAGAAAATCACATCCAGGAACGTACACCTTCCACCCAGGTAAATGCTGTCAAGGGGAGGAGAGCATAGAGCAGCGGACCCAGTGCGGAGGGTGTGGGGGACTTTCTTGGTTGGCAGCCTTTGATCTGAGAGCTGGACGGTGAGAAGTATGTGTGTGACAGAGAGAGAGACACAGAGAGACAGAGAGAGAGACAGAGAGAGACAGAGAAAGAGACAGAGAGAGAGAGGAGAGAGAGACAGAGAGAGACAGAGAAAGAGACAGAGAGAGAGGAGAGACAGAGAGAGACAGAGAGAGAGACAGAGAGAGACACAGAGAGAGAGAGACAGAGAGAGACAGAGAGACAGGAGAGACAGAGACAGAGACAGAGACACAGAGACAGAGAGGGAGACAGAGAGGCAGAAGAGGAGGAGGAGGCGAAGACATTTCAGGCAAGAAAAATAGAATGTGCAAAGGCCCTGTGGTAGGAAGCCCATGGAACTGTTGAGTTACGGGGAGAAGTTAGTGTGGAGAGAGCTTGGAGAGTGAGCAAAGGCTGGAGCTTTTGTTTAGTAGGATCTGACTTTAAGGTGAGTCTTCTGAACCAAGGGAAAGCTTTGGGTTTTAACCCAAAGTAACGGAAAGTCATTGAAGGGTTGATCGGGGCTAGGAGAGGAAGCTGAAAAGATGGCTGTGACTCTGGAGGGCGGAATGGGAGGGGTGGGCAGTGTTATGGTCAGAGTCCAGATTAGACAGGACGAGGCTGCGGAGGACATGCCCTGGGACCAGCCGACCAGCAGCCTGGCGCCCTGTGGGAGGTGCACTGCAGAGCCACCTCCTGGACCTCACTCTGGTGGAAAGGGCCAGGCCAGAGGCGTAAACCTCGTGCTGGGCAATGCGCATGTAGAGGAGGCCTGAAGCAAGGCCGGGAGAAACCTGCCTTGGAAGACACAAGCCGTGGGACACGGGGTTTCAGAAAAGGGCGCCATCCCAGTGCGGGGCGGCACCAGGGCCAGGCTTTTCGACTCTGCTCTGACGCGGGTCTGCAGAGGTGGGGGGACACACCGAGTCCAGCAGGTGGCCAGGGGCCGTGTGAGCAGAGGGAGGCCTGACGGGCACAGACTGTGACGGTGGACAAGGCTGGACAGCGGGGACTGGACTGCTGTCTCTCCCAGGCCCAGGAGAGGAGCCGCCACCTTCGGTTTTCAGGAAGAAGCTGCAACTCCCGATGTCACAGAGCATCTGGACGCACAGCTTGCTCTGCTGTCTGCAGAACCACGGCAGAGACTGCGTCTCCCTTCTCTTCTGGGAAGACTGGCAGGGGACGTAAGCCGTCTCTTCTGTTCGCCCCGGGAACGTGGCCCTGGGCTCAGGCAGGAGCTTTCCGGCCGCCTGGTGTCCAGAGAGGCTCCCGCAGGCAGGGACCCCAAGACAGCGGGCGGGGACCCCGAGACGGAGGAACACAGGCAGGGTCAGCCCTCTGGTTCCAAATGGCCTGGCCTGGCCCTGCGGACACGACTGCCTAGTGAGTCTGAACTGCTAAGGAGGCCCCAGCAAGTCAGAAGCAGCGGGCAGAGCCGGGGACGGGGAGAGACCACGACAGCCCAGGCCCTGTGGTAGCAGGCCCGGGGAGCGGCGGGGTCTCGGGGGGCGGCTGGGTCTCGGGGACCGGCGGAGTCTCGGGGAGCGGCCGGGTCTCGGGGGGCGGCCGGGTCTCGGGGGGCCGCGGGGTCTCGGGGGGCCGCGGGGTCTCGGGGGGCGGCCGGGTCTCGGGGGGCCGCGGGGTCTCGGGGGGCCGCGGGGTCTCGGGGGGCGGCCGGGTCTCGGGGGGCTGCGGAGTCTCGGGGAGCGGGTGCTGTGGAGCCAGCAGCAGAGTGAGAGGAGGCTGGAGCTGGAGTTTCCGACAGAGCCGACTGGACTGTTCTCTTGAAGGCCGTCGGACTTGGCGTTCACCGCCCTCTCCGGTCAGCTGGCGGCTGCGGGCGGTGGCCTCGCGCGGCGCACACCTGCCGGGCTGTCAGGCGGAGGTTTCCGGAAGCCCCTTCGCTGAAGCACGACGGCAGAAGCAGGGCGTGAGACACTGCAGTCAGGTCCTGGCAGCCGGTGAGGAAAGTAAAGCAAAGGGAAGCACAGGTGAACCTAATTTCGGTGATACACTCTGCTGGCGCAGGGCATCGGGACACCGTCTGCTCCTGTGCCGTCAGCTTGACTCACATCTCCTCCCTCTAAGCTGTCGAAATCGAGTCCGTTTTTCTCAGAGCAGCGGCGTTTCCAATCTCCATCGCGCACGTGGCCCGTGGCTGGCACGCAGGACGGGTGGGCCTGCGCCCTCTCCCGGTCTGGCCTGCACTTGGGTCCTCAGCAGGCCGCCCCCGGCCTCCAGCAGAGGCACACGACGCTGCCCCTTGCCCACTGCCCACAGGCTACAGACCACGCTGACCCTCAGGGGCAACGGCCCTGACCGTCCTGAGTCCACCCACCCAGGAAAGCCATGCAGAGCCGGTGGCATGCGAGCTGCAGGGGCTGCTGCTGGTCCATGGAGGTGGGAGGGAGGGTCCCTGCCCAGCACCGTGGGCCCCAGTGTCCGAGTCCTGGAGCAAATGCCCAGTGCACAGCATGGCCCTCCATCTCAGCGCTTACACAGGGCGCGCAGCCCGCAGACATTGTCACCGGAGAGACACAGCCCTTTTGTTAAGACAGATGTTCCCATCCGAAGTGACACCTGTCCTAGCTGGCAAGCCGCTGTCCAGGGAGAGGCTAGCCCACGCCCGGGACTTGTCCTGAGTCTCCGGCCACTCCCCGCAGGTGGGGTCCTCCCTGCCTTGCCCCTTCTGCATCTGGGTCCCCTTCAGACACCTGCCTTGGCCCGGAGCCTCCTGGGGTCTGCCGCTGGGAGCACCTGTGGTCCCAGCCTGCCTGGGGTCTGCTCCTGCAGCTCGGCCAGGGCCACCCCCTGGAGCAGGCCTTGTTGGACCTGGCTGTCTCCAAAGCCAGGGCACCACCCTCCCGAGTGAGGCCACTTGTAACCGGGGGCTGGGACGCACCCCGAGCACTGAGTAAGAAGCAAAGTTCCCCAGAGTTTCCACCGGGGGATGTTGGCTGCTTACACAGCACATGGGCTATGAAGGGAAGGCCACTGTCCCAAGACTGATGGCCACAGACTCAGGAGTCTCACTAGGAAGGGATGCCAACCACGAGGACACCTGCCCCAGGTAACACGCAGCCTGGCAGCATGAGAGTGTGGGCGCAGAGCCCACAGGTGCCCACGAGGCCCACAGGTGCTCACCCACCAGGGGCGCCCCAGGATCGGACTCACCCCGCCGGGCTTGCCTGATCTTCCAGCTGGGGACGCGGCCGCCCAGCCCGGGGGCCGGTCAGATCATGCCGTCTTGGGCCTCCCTGTTCTCCTCCGCCCGGCAGCCCCAGGGGCCTCCCTCCCTCCCTCTGTGGCCGGGCGGACGCATTGTTACCTCCCAGGGTTAATTCCATCCCCGCCAGCCACCAAGAGGCTCGCAGCCCCGCCGACGGACCGGCGCGTCCGAGCGCACTCACCTGCCTCCCAGCCCGGCGCCGCCGCTCCCGGCCGCTTCCCGCTGCCCCTACGGTCCCGGGCGCGACCAGTCTCGGACCCGCCCCCGAGCCGAGGGCGGCGAGTGCGCCGCCTGCGCTGACGCCGGAGGCGGAACAGGGACGGGGACCGGCGGGGCGGGGACCGGCGCTCTTCGGGGAGCGGCCCGGACTCCGGTGCAAGGCGCCCTCCAGGGCCTGGCCAAGAGGGCGCGGGTGCCCGGCCAGCGGGCCAGCAAGGGCGTTCGGCGCCCACAGGCGCACAGCGCGCCGGTCAGGAGGGCCGCGGAGAGAAGCGCCCCAGACGCTGCCGTCGTCCCGCCCCCGACCGGGCACGAGAGTCCTGGAAGGCGCGGCGGGCAGCATCCCCGTCACTGTCCGGAGACTGGACCTCCGCTCCTGTTTGACAGCAGCGCCGTCCCGCGTGGGCGCCGGCCTTCGGGGCCTCAGCTTCAAGACCTCACTGCGGAGGTCTGCTCGCGGCCGCCGGCCGCGTTTATAGTCAGCATGGCCTCGACTCTCCCCTCCCCGAGGCAGGTGCTGTTTTCATGGCTTTTCAGATGGAGAAAATAAGGAGGACGGTCTTTAAAAGTCGCTCCAAGTGACACAGTGGCTCCGGCCTGTGGGGACCTGAGCCCAGGGCTGTCTCACAGCTGTGCTTTTCTACGATGCCGCTGTCTCAAACTACCCAATTCCAAACACGTCATGTGGACAGTTCCCGGTCTTCCAGTCCTCCATCAGCTGGTGAAAATCAGCCCCTTGCCCTGGGCTTGGCATTTGGGGGTCTGGGCTGGGGCTTGGGGGCCGGGGCCGGGGCTGGGGCTTGGGGGCTGGGGCTGGGGCTTGGGGGCCGGGGCTGGGGCTTGGGGACCTGGGGACGTGTGATCCTCTTAGTAGGGGGAAGATGGCAGATTTGCACAGTGACCTCTGCTTTGAACAGCTGTGCTCCCTAATTCTCATAATGTTCTGATGTCCACTGACCCCCAGACTTCCCACTTATGTGTAATCAGCCCCAGCAGTTGGAGGGAGGAGCAGCTGGAGGCTGGAAACGCACAGGGAGACCCCACAGCCGTCCAGACTGAGATGACAGGGTCTGGCGAGGGAGGGGAGGGCCAGGCCACATCAGGATGTGGGGGCGGGTGGGCAGGAAGGATGGAACAGTCCCTGGAGACAGAGCAGTCTCCCCGCAGCAGGTCACGTATTCTGCTCCCAGCCCGTCAGGGTGAATGAGGATTCTGACACAAACTCAAGGACTTGCACAGCTCCATGCCTTCCTCTGACTGTCCCGACAGCGTCACACTCGGGTGCAGCCCCACCCAGTGCCCTGCCCCTGCAGGCGCCCTCTGGAATGTCCTGTCTGCGCTCTCAGCTGCAGGCGCTGCACCAGTCCTCCGTGCGTGGTCCGCGCTCTCCCACCAGCGGCGCCCCTGAGCCTCTTCTGGACGCCCGTCCGTCCGAGATGGCCCCACGCCCCTCCGGCACTGCTGGCCCTGGGCCCCAGGCGGGACTCGGCCAGGAGCCTGGGGAGTGCACAGGTCCAAGCACCGTGATGATGGGCCCCTTTACTTCCGGGCCAGGAGCACCCCGCCAGGCTGGAATGAGGCCCCAGAGGCATGTGGCGCACACAGAGCTGGAATTTTCCTGTCACCAGCAGGGCCCATGGCACATCTCGTGGTCAGTGACAGTCCTGAGCAGACAGTCATGAGGCCCTGTGAGTAACTCAGCCTGGACCACTTCCTCCAAAAAGACGAGCTGTGTCACTCACATGTGCAGCTGAGCGGCCACCCCCAGTCCAGTGCAGCTGTCTCCCCAGTGACCTGAGTCTCTGCGTTTACAAGCTTGCTTTCCGGGGATCAGCGCTGGAGCTGAGCGACTCTACAGAGATCTGGGCTCAAACCCAGAAGCCAGTCTGGGAAAAGGGCTGGAGGGCGTCCAGATCCTGCGCTCGGGAGAGGCGGCATGGACGGGTGTGAAGCCGCTCTCTCCTCATCTCTGCTGGGTCATGTTCTCGGTCCTGCCCTAGATGGAGGGCCCAGGGGGCCCGCTGGAGGGGACATCAGTGCCCCATCCTCACCGAGTGTCACAACCCTGCTCTGCAGCGTCCTGGACGCTTCTAGACCCCGAGGGGTGGGGGGGGGGCGAGAACAGGACAAGGGGCTTCGCCTAATGTGTCAGCCTCCTGCACACGCTGTTTACTCTTGACTGAGTGGGGACCACACTCCCACTCATTCTTCTTCTTTAAATTTTTTACTCTATTAATTATTCTACATATTAAAAAACTTTCTCTGTATAGGTTCCCCATTTCTTAGTTGTTTCAACACACCCTGCCCTCCACCAAGTCACTAAGCGTCCTTCCGCAGTGCCCAGCGGGCTCCGCCAGCATGTGCCCCGCCCGCCCCACTCCCTGCGGGTCACCTCAGTTCTGCTGCAGACGTTTCAGGCTTGGTTATGTTTCACCTGCTCCTGTGTTTTGTCTGTTCACAGTCCACCTGCGAGAGGGCATCTGGTCTCTGTCTTTCTTCTTTTCACTTGTCTCACTGAGCATCATCCCCTCTGGTTCCCTCCATGTGGATTCACATGACAGGGTTTCATTCCTCTAAG
Organism: Solenodon paradoxus; assembly: GCA_004363575.1. Taxonomy (NCBI): domain Eukaryota; kingdom Metazoa; phylum Chordata; class Mammalia; order Eulipotyphla; family Solenodontidae; genus Solenodon; species Solenodon paradoxus. Next base: position 22,413 of record RJWH01008207.1, read on the forward strand.
GACTGTGTAGTGTCCACGGTGTATATGGACCACGTCTTCTCTGTCCATCATCTGACATTGGGCACTTCTGTGGCTCCAGTTCTCAGCTGCTGTGAACAGGGCTGCAGCAAACCTGGGTGCAGACATCTCTGCGGATGGTGCTTTTGTATCTGGTGGGCAGATGCCCAGAAGTGGGATGACGGGATCACCTGGGATTTCCAGCTTGAGGTTTTTGAGGACTCTCCACACTGTTCTCCACAGGGGCTGCACCCATTTGCCCTCCCACCCACAGTGCAAAAGTGTTCCCTTTTCTCCATGTCCTTCCCAGCATTTCTTGTTTCCAGACTTTTGGACCATAGCCAGTCTCTCAGGTGCTCCTGCCCCTCCTCTTGCCCCTCCTCTCACCGCTTCCCTGTTCCAGAAGCTGAGGGACAGAGCAGAGGGGACACTGACACCCCGACTCCGAACTGCTCGCCGTGAGTGCACCAGGCCGGGCTTCCTGCTCATGGAGCTCTCGGTCCCGTTGATGGGGCTGACGGTCCACTCGGAGAATGTCTGTTCCTTCTGTTCCTCCTGTGCTGCGCTGGACCACCGGCTGGTACCACCTGCAGGGAGGCTGAGAGTTGATTTCCCAGGGAGTTCACCAACCGATTTAACACCGATGGCATAGAAATTAAATGATAGAAACTTGCAATCAAATAAGTTCTTTTAAAAACAGTAGTAACACTACTCCTCATTTCCTACTCGTTCGACCTCGTTTTGGTGCTGGCCCACCTTCTTGCTCAGTGTCTCACTGCTGTCCACGCTTGACGGTCATTTACCCGACCTGACGCCGCAAGAGCGTGAGCCGGTCCTGCGTGCCGGCTTCTCTGGCCGCCGGCTCCCGGACATTCGGTCCAACGTAGCTCTGGAGTGGCTGCGGGGTTTCTGGGTGGAGTGCACACTGGAATCGGCGGACTGACCAGAGCAGGTTGGCTGGGGTCTCGTCCAGGCAGCTGGGGGTCTGCGTGAAGGAAGAGCTGGTCCTCTCCTGAGTAGCAGTCGGGCCGCCTGAAGCTGCACTTGGTTCTTCTCTTGTCGTCGGGTTCGAACGGGAAGTTGGTCCCTCTGAGTTCCAGCCTGCTGGCCCGAGCGGCAGGGACCCTCTCTCTCCCCTGGAGCCGCCGCAGGTCTGGGGTCGGCCCAGCCTTCTTGACCGCAGCGCCAGCTCCGCACAGTGAGTCTCCTATGCAAGCGTGTGGACGTGCGAACAGATGTGCCAGTACGCACGTGCACACGCACACTCACGCAGCGCACACACTCACGCAGCGCACGTGCACGCATGCACACGCACACGTGCACACGCACTCACACGTGCACATGCAGCGCACACGCACTCACACGTGCACACTCACGTGCACACACATGCAGCGCACACGTGCACACGCACATGCACACGCACATGCACCACGACTGGGTCTCTTCTTACAAACCCCCACAGCTGCGTCTGGGGCTGCTGCGCGTCTCTGCCCGGCCTTGAGAAGTGACCTCACAGAGTTAACGTGGGTGGTGGCGGGGGAGGTTGATACCCGAACACCACTGAGGCCCCCAGCAGGACTTCCGGTTTCCCTGATGCAGAGTTGGCTGCAGCGTCCTCCCAGTCACCTTCCCTGTCACCGCTGCACACAGAGCAGGTCTCCAGGCTGCCTCCCCTGCGTACGCACCTGGGAGTGATGTGTCCTGGTCTGCAGACAGCAGACGTGACGAGGCCACTTCTCGGACTGGCCTAGGACGCCTCCCCCACGGTCGCTTCTGGCCAACTGGGCTGGGGCCACCATGGACGCCCCACGAGAAGATGGAAGAGGTTCTTACTGTGGGTTCCTGACGGGTGAGTGGAGTCGAGTTGCCATGTTACTTGGGAAGCATCTCTCTGCTCTGGAGCCACCCACCTCTCTGTTCCAGGCCACCCACCTCTCTGTTCCAGGGCCACCCACCTCTGTTCCAGGGCCACCCATCTCTCTGTTCCAGGGCCACCTCTCTGTTCCAGGCCACCCATCTCTCTGTTCCAGGGCCACCCACCTCTCTGTTCCAGGCCACCCACCTCTCTGTTCCAGGGCCACCCACCTCTCTGTTCCAGGGCCACCCACCTGCTCAGGGGCCCACGGTCAAAGTTCAGCACCTTTGTATCTCAGACAGCGCCCACTCCCTAGGCACAGGAACCTTATGAAAGGCTTCCTGCCAGGACTGATTAAGACCACGCCCATAATTTAAACATGTGAAATTTAAATGACCCATAATTTAAAAACCAACTCATAAGTTAAGGAAACTGCAAACTAAACTTACAATTTGCTGAATTTGAAACAGACTTTCCAGATCTTGAATTCGACCCACGTGGGACCCTCTCCTGCCCTTTGGTGGCCCTGTGAGCTGTTCTCTGAGCACAGCCCTGGGGTCACCCCGGGCCCGTGGGTGTGGCAAGTGCTCTGTCCCCAACGGCAGCTGCTACCCGTCCGCTATCCCTTCCTCAAATCCGCAGGACGGAAGTCAGGCTGTCCCTGGCCCAAGGCCTCCTTCAACTTAGCTGGGCTGTTCATGGGTTCGCCCCACACTGCAGGCCAGCTGATGTCCCCCATACGTAGCTTGGGGCCTCAGAAAGGTTGAGAGCCCTAGACCCCTACTTTTCCGGACTCAAGTTCCATGTCCTAGGTCCCGGGGAGAGAGTAAGCGGGACAAAGACACAGCCTCCAGAATCCAGCAAAGCACCGGGGCCAGGCTGGAGCAATAGGTTCTGCCCAGAACCCAGGAGCTTTTCGGGAAAGCCGGTGGTCATGACCTGAGGCCGTGGGCGGCGGGTGGAAGAGCCTTGTCAGGGGCTTCCTGGTGGCACAGCCGAGAGGACAGCTTCATGGGGTTTACTGACTCCTGTTCAGAGAAGGAGGGAGCTAGGGACGGTCAGCGCGCCAGCAGACCTCACCATCTCTGCTGCCCAGAGGCCACGAGGGTCACCTCAGGGGGTGGCCAGGCCCTGCACTGCGCCTTTCTCAGCTGTTGGCTGAGGGCCTCTTGAGAAGAGTGTCACCTTGGCCACCGCGGCCTGCTTGTCCCTGCTGGGGGCCACCCGGGAAGAGTGAATCTGGCTGGAAGCAGGGGCGGAGCCGGCAGGAGCCTGCAGCTGGTGGCGTCTGCTGACCCCACGTGACGGGCGGCTCGGCGGGAGGACCTCTGGGCCCTGGGCCATGTCTGCCCTGGGGCTGGTGCAGCTCAGGGGCTGCATTTTAAGCCCCTGGCTGGTGAACATGGGGTGCAGACGAGTCCGACTCGCCCAAGAGTCTCTGCTCTGCTTGGACAAACATCCTGGCACCCCAGGTAATCGGGTAACTGAATAAAGATGCTACTGAGCCTCAGGGCTGCACCGTGGGGCCCTTCGAGCCAGGAAGGCTGTGGGCTGGCGTCCGGCAGAGAGGGCCCCACGGTGCTGCCTGAGCAGGTGGCCCCTGGGTGCTGGGCGGCAGGAAGGAGGACGGCGACTGCGTCCACCCTGCACCCCTCAGGGCTCCTGCTCCTGGCAGAGGCCAAGAGGAGTGGCGGTAAGAGGTGAGGGGTCCCTGGGTCCTGGGAGCAGGCTCTGCTGATGGGCCCATGCGCATCACCCCTCCCGGAAGAAGGGGTGGGGGACCCCGGGTGGGGTCACCGGCTCCTGGCCACCCAGGCTCAGGCCAACCCCTTCCTCACTCAGGGTCAGTAGAGGCGCAGGGCCCCTCTCCCGGAGTCGGGTTCCAGAAAGCGGTGAGTCACCGACTTTGCAATTTGGAAAGCAAGTCTCCTCCCTCCTGAAAACCCCGCTGCTGAGGCTGCAGCAGGAGCACCGGAATTCCCAGGCGCCGCTCTCCTGCCCGCACCTCTCCCCAAGGTGCAAACCCCTGGGCCGCCACCCCTGCCACGCGGCACAGCAATGGTCCTTGTCCCTCGTGTGTCCTGCTCTCGGATCGCACGTCCCCTCCTCCCCGTGTGTGTGCGTGGAGCAGCCCCTTCCCTCTCTAAGGCCCCATCTCCCTGCTCAAAGCACGGGGCACCCTGCCTTGTCCCTGCGGCTCTGATCTCGTCTTCGGCGCATCCTGACAGCTGACAAGACAGAGGCTTGGAAGGGACCCGTGACGGCACGAGGTGGGGAGGGAGGCTCCTGGGGGCCCTGCCCACACACGTCCCACGGCGCCCGGCCTTCTGCTCTGGGGTCTCAGGCCAGCGCGCGCGCTCTCCCCGGCTGCTCTCAAGTCCCCGAGGTTCTGTCCGTCTGGGCAGACTTCCGTCAGCTCCTGGCTCCGGTGGGCTGGCTCGGGTCACCTTCTCCGTGCAGCCCCCAGCGTTCCACCTGGCGCCCACTTCAGGCCTCTTGGCCGAGTTTTCAGGTCCTCTCTGCTGTCGCTTCCTGATCCTCCTCCCTCAGCACCGCCAGCACCGCCCACTTTTCAGGTCCCTCACAGAGGGCGTTTCCTTCTGTTTCCCAGCGAGTCACCCAGTGAAGCGCTGCCTGTCAGGCTGGAAACCTCGGGCACCTCAGACGCAGCCCAGCCGCCCGCAGCCGGGGTCACAGTGCCGTGTGCGGCCCGCTGGCCGCAGGGCCACTGGTCCAGCCCCGCTGGTCACAAGCCCACTGGTCGCAGGCCCGCTGGCCCTAGGTCCGCTGGCCACAGGCCCCCTGGTCGCAGGCCCGCTGGTCGCAGGTCCGCTGGTCGCAGGCCTCCTGGCCGCAGGCCCTCTGGCCGCAGGGCCACTGGTCCAGCCCCGCTGGTCACAAGCCCGCTGGTCGCAGGCCCGCTGGCCCTAGGTCCGCTGGCCACAGGCCCCCTGGTCGCAGGCCCGCTGGTCGCAGGTCCGCTGGTCCAGGCCCCCTGGTCACAGGACCACTGGTCACAGGCCTCCTGGCTGCAGGCCCTCTGGTCGCAGGCCCGCTGGCCCCAGGTCCGCTGGTCCAGGCCCGATGGTCGCAGGTCCGCTGGTCCAGGCCCCCTGGTCACAGGTCCACTGGTCACAGGCCCGCTGGTCCAGCTCGCTGGTCACAGGCCCACAGCCCTCGCCGCCCAGCCAGGGGCGCTGCTGGGTGAGGCCCAGCTGCCTCGGCAGCACCTCTTTCCTCCCCACTTTGGTTTCAGTCGCTCCTGGCCAGGTGTGCAACCTGTGCCCTGGTGAGCGTCTGGCTCACTTTCTGTGAGCTGCCAGGAGCCTGTGCCCAAGTCCTCTCTGCGGGCTGTAGCTTTTCTTCAAAGCTTCCACGTGATTCAGCATCTGGACCCGACTTCAGAATGAAGGACTCACATTCCCAGTAACAGACACTGAGGCAGCTGAGTGCCCGCAGACCTGCCCACAGACCTGCCCTTAGGAAGCACGCTTGGCAGGACAGAGAAACGTCAGAAACGAAGACCACCAGTGAAGCTCTCAAGACAGGTAAACACTGACGACAGGATTCATGTGTTTTCTTTTCAACTATTTTCCTACCATTTTGAAAGGTGACCACATAACACCAAAAATTTATGTTTGTGAGAAACCGAGTATAAAGAAAGATGTAACATGTGGGCTCACGCTGGTGGAGTATCAGTCGAGTCCACCTCCTCCAAAGGAGCGCAGCCCACAAACGTCCCGAGAATGCAGGTTTGCATTCCGTGTCCTGGGAGAGCAGCCAATGCAAACAACCAAACGCGATTTGAAAATGCCTCTTCCACCTCTCTTCCTGCCTGCCTGCCCGCCTTCATTCCTGGTTGTATCTTTCCTTTAAGAAAACAAAAATGATGGGACAAGCGATATGACAATGTAGGCGGAAGGGCAACTGGAGATAAATAAGGAAAGTTTTATACATATTGATATTTAATTGGTATTACCCTAAGCTAGATGTTATAAATTAAGACCTATTCTCCAAAGAAACCAGCAAGAAAATAACACAAGCACATATAGTGAAGGAAATGCCAAGGGAATTAAAGAACAATGTCAGAAAAATACCTGTTTCCCACAAAAGAGGTCATTGATTGAGCATGTGAGGAACAAAGAAGACTGTACGACGGGAAAAATGAACGAAACAGTGATTCATGTCTACCGTAAGGAGGACTAAGTCCTTCCTGTCGGTGAGGCTGCAGCGTCCGCACAGCAGGCAGACAAGCAGAAGGCGGGCCAGGCCTCCGGCAGGGCCCGTCCGCAGCCAGCGCCTCAGGCTCAGACATGAGCAGGCGGGAAGCGAAGGCTGGAGAAGACACCCCGAGAAAACCGCCATCAAAAGAAGCTGGAACGGCCGCATGTGATCAGAGGATCAGAGAACACACTTTAGGGCAAACTTATTTTGAGAAAGAAGGATAATCCACATCGACAGGCGGTCAGTCTATCAGTCAGACAGTGATTAGAAACATGTTCACCTAACGACAGACACCCAAGTCCCTGATGCAGAAACAGACAGACCTGGGTTTCCAGTGGCCGAAGCCGGCTGGCAGTGCCGGGCGGCGCTCAGCGCGCAGCAGGGACCCGAGGAGCACAGGCCGCTGGACCGAGCGGACACCGCCGAGTGTCCCCCAACAGCAGCGCAGACAGTCTCCGAGGTGTGTCGGAGCTTGGTCCAGGGCAGACCCAGCACCAGGTCGCCACACGCGTCTCACTCGATCTGAAAAGCACCTGCTCAGCCGCCCCGACCAGCGTCGTTCCGGGAGGGCCAGTGGGGCAACTAGGCGAGAAGGACGAATCCAGGCATCCAGGTTGGGAGCCAACACACGACTCTATTCACAGAGGACATGCTCTGCAGAATAGAAAGTCATAAAAGGAAGCCACTGAAAATGAAATACTAAATGAATCCAGCAAAGGTGATGGGTGTAAGGTCAATCGATAGACACAAAATCCGCTGTATTTTCACATACTCTCTACAAACAATCCAAAATGAAATACAAAAGAAAATTCCATTCACGACAGCCTCAAACAGAGTAAAATATTTCAAGCATAAATTTACTAAAACAAGTGTGCTATGAAAACTACAAGACACAGATAAAAAGGCAAATGTCTAATAAATGGAAAATTGTTATGCTCATGGGTCAGAAGATTTAGTGCGGCAAAGACGGCAGCACCCCTCAGAGTGATGTCCGGTTCATACCACCCCCGAGAACGCCCCCGTCACCCACGAGGGACTCACCTGAGCACGTGACAGGCAGAGCTAGTGCAGCTGCAGGGCCCAGGGCCCAGGGCCCAGCGCCAGCCAGCGCCTCGTGGTGGGCGCTGACCACGCGTGACTGGTCCACAGCGACTGACGCCGGGCGGTGCTGGCCCTGCTGGCAGCCTGCCCGCTGTGCTCGGGGGAGACGCCGCCTTCCCTCCCTCCACGTGCTTTTCGCTCATCCGTCCCCACCCGGAGCCTGATCCCGGCCCTGTCGAGGGCACCAAGCTGTGTGTCCAGCCCTTGAGCGGTGGGGTGGTCCAGGCAAGAGACGGTTTGCAAGCGCCCGGTCACCGCGACGTTGTCCTCATCGAGTCAGCTGGCGAGGTCCAGGAATCACCCACTACCTTGTCAAGCTGTTGATTTGATTGGTCAAGTCAGCCAAAGAAGAGGCTTCACTGTCGCAGCGTTCTCTGCACAGACTGACGCCACTCCCTCATCTGACAACGGCCACTTTCCAGCCGCCAGCCCTCACCGCCGACTGGGTCCCGTGAGTGTGCGGCGACCCCCGGGCTGCGTGCCCAGTGCTCAGGGGGTGCGGCACCAGGCCCCCACCGCTCTTCTCGGTAATCAGAGAAGAGGGACGCGTCTCCCTCCTCCCCAAGGCCCAGGCCCGGGAGTGCGAGCGCGCCCGTGGCCGGGAGGGAGCCCCGGGCCGACGCAGCCCCCCCCCACGCCTCCCGGATGCTCACCGGTGCTCCCAGAAGCCTGTTGGCGAGAGTGCATGTGGACGCCTCTGGGTGGCCCAGCCTGCGCTGTGCTGTCAGGGAGCCTGGGCGCAGCCGGCAGAGCCTCAGGGAACCTCGAGGGGCCTGGCCAGGCCGCTGCCAGGGGCGCCTGCTGGCCGCTGCCTGCGTGGAGCCGGCCGGGCCGGGAGCACCGGCCCCTCCACCAGGGCCCCTCCCGCAGACCCCGCTGCCTGAGAGCAGGGCCGGGTCCACAGTGCGTCCGGGCGTCTGGACAGAGGCCGCGCCGTGCGGACTGGGGACGTCCGGGCCAGCTCTTCCCTGGAGTCTCTGGACCTGGCAGTGCCTCTACGCTTGTCCCGTATGACACACACCTGGTCCTCGGGAGGCCACCTGACCCCATCGCCCTCCCCGCGTGCCCGGCGGCCTTCACGCGCTCACCGCCACCTGCGTCACCGGACACCACCCAGGCGCTGCGCAGGCACTTAGCCCCCTCGCTCCAGTGCTTCTCACACCGTGACACCGGCCGTGGCCGCCGCCACAGCGCAGCCCAGACTGAGACGACACAGACCTACCGAACCTAACAGCCTCGCTGCACCGCGTGGAGGGGAGGCAGGCCCAGCTCTGGCCGTGCAGAGGCCAGCAAAGCCTCTTCTGCGTCCCGACCAGAAACCCGGCGCCTCCGAAGGATGCGGCCACACACGCGGCTTTGAGTCCCGGGTCTGGGAGGAAACAACCGCTGCGAACAACTAAGTAAAATCAGTAAAATGCTTCTCCCTCTGTTCACCTTCGTCCCTGCTACACCTGCCCTTCCAAACAATAAAGTGTGGATGAGTGTTGTCGGCATAGGCATCTCCACACTATGAACCCGGCAAAGGCCTGCGGCCATCTGGGCAGCACTGCGCTTGAAGCCCCCACGTGCTTAGATGAGGCCGCATGGTGGGGCTCGTGGGGGCCGCGAGTCGAGCGCTCGTGGCCGCCGCTGCGGACGGAGACCCAGAGCTGGGCGCCATGGGAAGTGGCCCACAGCACGGTCCGCCGGAGGACCCAGCCCCGACGTGCGTCACTCAACTCCCGGGGCGCAGCGGGTACCCCCCAAGGATTGCACAGGAGCCTGATGACTCCAGGGGGAGCTCTCAGCAGCGTCTCCCGCTGGAATCTGGGAGCGTGGTCATCACGAGGGCGGCAGGCCCGACCCGGCAGCGCCCGAGGGGCCTCCCGGCACCCCCACCGGTGCCTGCAGGGACCTGCCCAGCGGATTGTCGCATCTCGCTAAGCGACTGCTGGGGATTTTCTGGGGCGACCAAATGGCCCACTTTTCCAAATGAGCATCTGACCGGGTGGCCTGCAAGTGAGGGGCTCCCTGCACACCCCTGTCCCGGCCGGTGGCCCTTTCAGACCCCAGGTGCTGCGGCACTGGGGCCAGGCTCCACCGCACGTGGAGCAAAGTAAAATTCCTGCTGAGATACCTGGCTGCCCGCGTCGTTCTGTCGCAGTCGGAGCTGCAGAAAGTCAGCAGTGACGCTCAGATGTCTCATGTGCCCTTTCGGGAAGCGCCAGCCACATCCCCTGCAGACGAGCTAGCTCCCTTTCCAGTCACAGGCGGTGAGCGTCTGCAGAAAAGAATGTATTTAGAACGCCCTTTCCCGGTGTGCGGCGTGCACACCAGCTGCTCTGGTCTCGGGTGCACCACGCCAGGCATCCCGGAGAGCCTCCCGCCGCCGGCCCGGCCGCCTTCCTCAAGTCCCAGAGCGGGAGCAAGGAGGGTGTCGGCCTCTCAGCGAGAAGGAGGACACAGTATGAAGGGTGGCTCGCCCGGCATGTCAGAGGCTTTCTTCCATCTGCTGGCCTGGATTTGAAAGGAATTGTTTCTCTGCCTTGGAAAGAGGTTCGAATAGCGACGGCAAACACGTGGTTCTGGGGTGCTGCTGTGCCCCCACCGTGTATGGGGGCCGCTCCCCTGCCACACCCCTGTGTTGGGGGCAGAAAACAGAGCAGGGTCGCAGCTGGTGGGACGTCAAGGACAGCAGACCCGGGGCGCCTGGCGAAGGCCGCTGTGTGAAAACACGGGGACAGCGTGTCTGTGACTGTTCACCCACTAAAATAAGATACAGTTACCTTGTAAGAGAGCGAAGCTGTGTAAGCATCCAGTGCAACTATAAACTTGCTCACGTAGGTGCTCGAAGCCGTGCTGTGTGTGAACCCAGTAAATAAGTGGAGGCCAGGCTGGTCAGGGCCTTCGGTCCAAGAGAAGAGAGGCCGTTGGCCCCCAACACCGGTTTCCTGTCTTCGTATAGTTTCTCTCGAGTTTCTCATCCTCCTGCGGCGCCTTCCCTCGTCACCCCTCCTCCCAGGGTGGAGCAATGACACCCCTCCTGCACCCCTGCCGCGCCCCTCCCGCGCCCCTGTCGCACCCCTGCCACGCCCTCCCGCGCCCCTGCCGCACCCTCCCGCGCCCCTGCCGCGCCCCTGCCGCGCCCC
>RJWH01008208.1:0-32647 GCA_004363575.1 Solenodon paradoxus
CCAGAAGTGCTAATGGGGCCTGAGTACGAAAGAGTTTTGAAGTCTGCTCTCCACCCTTATCCCTGCCCAGGACATTCTTGGGTGGGATCAGGTTTTTAATGGGTCTGTGGGCAGCTTCCTTCAAACCAATTGGAGGACTTCAGATTGGCGCCATTTTAAGATTTTAAGGCTTTGTTCCCTTTCCCCCCTCTCCACCCTGCTCAAGTGTAATTCCTACCTAACAGTGAGAACGTCCCTTTCTCCCAGAGAGCTGGACCCCAACTGCAGCAGGCTGAGCTCTAGCTGAGACTCACATCTGGAAAGAGTGAGGGCTAGGACTCTGAGCTGGCTGTGTTCCCAGTGCTCACCATTCACCCTGGTGTACAGTTACCGGCCCCCACAGAGTCCACACCTGAAGCGTGTGTCCTGTGTGTCGGCAACTGTGCCTGTTGAAGTTAGTGAGGGGCAGAGAGTAAAGAAAAACCTGCATTTTGTTGATAGGGCACTAAGAGTACAGTTCCGTTTGTGAGTGTGCTGATGTCGTTGGTGCTTGACATGGACGTTATGGGAAACCTGGGGAGGGCTCTGTGGCTTCAGAGAGAGGCAGGCACTTGAAAGAGATAAAAGGATGAGGGCTGCACTTTGCCCAGTGCTTAGAACACCTCCCACCTCCATGTTGGACACTGTTTTTGTCCCTCTCTGTACAGGAGACTGCCCATAGAGACATTTCAGTCCTGCCATCTTTGGAGAGCTGTAGGTAATGGGATGTGTGTGCCCCTTAGAGCTGAAAAGAGCTGTCCCTCTTTCCCTGGACAGGTAGAGAAGCCAAGACTGCAGGCCAGTGGCCTTTCATCTGTCATTTCTTTAGTCAGGAGAAACAAAACTCTTCTTCCTACTTGCCTCTCCCAGTCTCTACTTATCTCAAACACCTTTCCAGAAAATCAACTGCTTCATTTGCTTACCCTCATTATCCTTGAAAACCAACTGGTTTCTCTTATCACCACACCCTGGGGCAGAGTCAGTCTTATCTTTCACTTTGAAACTTACCCTGGTCTTTCGTTTTTTTTAAGCATATTTGCTTGGGGTTTTATTAGGATTGCAGGCTAGAAGGCCTGTATATTCAAGGATGTCTTAATTGCAGGAGTTTTCTATGAGCATATGTCCCCATAGAATAAGTGAGATAGTTCTCAATTGGGTGGATTATGCAAATTAGGATTACAAATCCATTGAGTGCCAATTAGTGGCCCAGGATTCAGTCAGGCTCCTACTGGTGCAATGACATGCAAATCAGATGAAGAGTGAGTTGAGCAATAATTGGTCCAGGAATCTTGTGACTGAACTGCTTTGTTTTGGCTCAAGGTTCCAGGATTCAAGATCTGGGCCAATGGGAAAAACTAAATAAAAATAAAGTGCTTCTTTCACCTCTCTCTCTTCCTGTCTGCCAGATTACTTGCCTTCATTCCTGCCTGCATCTTTCTTTTAAAAAATGAAAGCCTCTACTCTAATTACTATTCTGAAATCATTACCTTCCCCATAGTGATGATTATTAAGGCTTCTTTGTATGATTGTACAGGCAACTACCTCTTCCCCAGAAGATAAAACAAGGAGGTGAGAGGGTGCACACACAGGAAAATAATAAAAATGAAAGGTCTTGCTTGGAAAACTGGTAGCTGCCTGACAAGTTTCAGCGTCAGCTGGGCAATGTAAATTTTTAGCTAACATTACCCAGTGCCTGACCCACTTGTCACAACCCCATGATTTGACGCTAAGCATTTCTCTCCTGGAGTCCCTTTGTGATGACGAGTCCCTAATCTGTCAACCATCCAGCTGGACAAGAGGGGAAAGAGGGTATTGATTAAGCTGCTTCTTCAGCAATTTTTCAGGTCCTCTTTAGAACAAGAAAGAGAACAATTACAGCTCCAGACATTCCAGTCAGTGATCACGATCCATCACTGACCTGACTACAACAGAAAGTCACCCCATGGGCCTTTGACTGACTGAAGAGCTGCTGAAAAAATCCACTCTGTGGATATGCAGAGCAGCACAGGCTGCCATCCCCTGACTCTCTCCCCACGTAGACACCTCACTTAAAGTCTTATCTAAGATTTTGTTTGATGGGGTATCCTGGTGGTGCAGCGGTTGGGTCAATCACCTCCAAAGAAGCCCAAGTCACATACTCCTGGGTTCAAGTCCCAAGTTCAAAGGGAAACAACCAGTGCAAAGAACTAAATAAAAATAAAATAATATGCTGATTCTTCCTCCTCTCTCTTCCCGCGTGCCTGCCTACTCGCCTTCATTCCTGCTTGCATCATTCCTTTAAAAAAAAAAGATCGTTTGACCTCTGGTTAATTTCTGTTTCGGAGCCACAAAACTGCTCACAAGTTCCTTAACTGACCCAGAAGTCAGTACATCATTGGTGCCCAACATGGGGCATTTCCCGCCCCCACCCCTCAAAGGACCCTGAATAGCTGGTGTAGGGACCATGATCACAGCTCACAGCTGACAAGCAGCCACCTAAACGTCTGGTTCAGTGTCACTGAGACCACCCCCACCTCCACTTCTCTCTCTCTTTAACCTTTGACCAAGCAGGTCAAACTCTGTATGGCAGCTGAGGATACTCCTGTGGCCACGGAGCTGCACATCAATGGTGGGCACAGGTCAAGCCATAACAAGTTACTGTCAGAGTGCTTGCCCACAGGTAGAAATCTGCCACGACAGGCTGTGCCGGACCGCAGAAGGGATAGTCAGCGTTAGGTCCCCTGCCAACCTCAAGACAATTTCTATGCAACCTGGGAACATTAGTGAATCACGACACACTCAGTTCTGTGACTAATTTCTATCATTGCACACAGGATTTCTCAGCTTTCTGGAGCAGTGAACATTTCTCTGCCTGATTTATTTTTTTCTTTTCAAATGTTGGCCTTGATTCCCCTAAGCCAAACCTCATCCAGAGTGAGCCCCATGAGTCACAGGTGGTTTTGTCCCCTTACTCCTCTGTTCAGGTTTTCTCCCTCCCCTGAACTGTGTGTCAGCCTTGATCTTCCTCCCATCAAACCCCACGTGACAAGTGTTTATGGTTCTTGACCCAGCATTGGTTTGATTCATGAAAAACCGTGGGTTTTCTGACCCATGTCTGGTCTCCGTCTCCTCTACCCCATCTTCCCATTCTCTGTCAATTAGCCTGGGAGACTGACGTCAAGTGTTGGTGGGAGAATGAAGTCCCCCTGCTCTTCAACACTCGTTATGGTCTCTGCTAAAACCAACTCTTCACTGACAGACTGTGTGTTCTTTTTAAAACCCTCTGTTCTCCTCTTTATCTTACCTGTCATTTAATGCACTGTGACTCTGGATCATCTTAGGTCAGAGAAAGAGTTTTTCTCTGATATCCCAGATAAGGTTTACCCCGCCTTCTGTCTCTCTTCCATTTCCTCCATCACTTGATCTACTGCGGTGTCTCTTTAACCAGTCCTGTTGTTGTTTTCTAAGGAACTGGCAGACTAGCTCTGTTCTGCTGCTTTCTCTTTTTTGCACAGTTTTATATATTTCTCTGTCCTCTCTTGTTACCCTTGAAGACCTTTCTGTGATTTAACCTACAGATTCTCTGGTCAAGCCTGTAAAAACCCTCTAGAAGTGTCAGGACAGTATTTGAACACAATCTGTCTACCACTCAGACTCAAACCTTATCTCTGTTTATGCACCTAATTCATCAGCTTAGACTGACCACTCTTCTGTTTCTCTCCAGAACAGACCGCCTCTCAGCCAGACCTGATCTTGATGAAAACTTGAGGAATGGCAAAGATACTGTTTTTCTGAGAGGACATTCTACTGCTCTTAAATCATTTTCTCTCTTCTCTGTGACATCTTTAGTCTCACAACCCTCTTAATTGTCATTTTTTATGTGATACAAATTTTATGGTGAGAGGGTCACAGATCACTCCCTCTGGGACCTAAATTCCAGGTAATAATTAGAATTGGGTCTACAGGTGCACCCTGCTGGCCTAGTGAGTTAAACCAGAAGCAGTCCACACACATCACAAGGTTCTGGGTTCAAGACCCTTGGGGAAACAACCATTGATGAACAACTGAATAAAATAAATAAAATACTTCGTCCTCTTCTCTTTTCCTGCCTGCCTGTCAACTCCCCTTCATTCCTTCCAATACCTTTTTTTAAAAAGTGGGAGAAAACCTCAAGTCTCTTTGAAGGACTAGAATCTTTCTTAGAAGGTACCCTCTTCCAGCAAGCCTCTCCTCGCCTCTCACTGCCTACAATCAGCTCACACGCTTCGTGATACTGACCAGAAAGGCTCACCAAGATTTGCACCTGAGCTTCCAGTCCGATCTGAAAGATGTTGCTACAGGAAAGAGGACGGACACCGAACAAATCAGTGGATGACTGACAAGGAAGATGAGAAGAATGCAACTGAGTAGATGCCTAAGGCATTTTTGCGTCATCTGATATGGAGAAATAGCGCACAACTACATCAGTGCATTAGGCATCAGAAACTTTGGTAAGGATAGAAAACTTCACTGAGCCGCAGGAATTCTAAAACGTAGAGATACAGAAATCAATTCATTACCTGGATGCATACCAGCTCAATTCAGTTGCCCAGGCTTCATAAAGGTCATCTGGACCAATCCTGAATCCTTAATGACTGAACATCCTCTACAGCAGCCCCACCAAGTGATTGCCTAACCACTGCTTCAGTACCTCCAGTGACAGGGATCTCGCTACTTAGGATGGAACGCAATCTCTGTGCGGCCCGAAACATTAGAAAGGGTTTGCTGCCGACTCAAAGTGTACACACGTGTACTCTTTGCTCAGTGATTAGGTGGCAAAGTCCTTGAAGTGGCTTCCACTGGCAACGGAAATTTTCAGATGTTTCTAACTAAAATTTCCTGGCAGATTTGTACGTGTTATAGATATTTCAAAAAAAAAAAAAGAAAGAAAGAAAGAAGCAACTAACTCTGGGAAAGAGAAAAAGAAAGAAAGAAAAAAAAAAAAAGAATTGCCTGCAGAGTGGACTCCAGCTGCCCACTCCCCAGGGATGAGTCTGCAGCAATCAGAAAAGGTGGATTAGAGTTGAACTCTGAGGAATTGGATGCATAGAGCTCCATCGGGAGTTAAGCCAGAGCTCGGAGTCAGTCAGGACACTCTCATTAGCAGGCAGTCCAGCACAGAGCGGGCAACAAGAAAAGAAAAGAAAACTTTAGGTGAAAAGATGAGTAATTTGAGATCTTTGGGAGAACGTCAAGACAACACAGGTAAGACTCTTTTCAGTTCTGTCTTAATTTGTTTTATGTTTGTCTAAAACCAGTTTCCTGAAGAGAAACATTTATTTTGGTTTGGGAGAATATGTGATTTAGTTGAATCGTGTGGTTGTTTCATCATTTGTTTCGTACACTTCTGACTGTTTTCTGTGATTTTTTAACACGAATAATGCAGTTTCAATTCCATGTGAGAATTCTTTAGTCTGCCTTTTGACTCACTGGGAATTTTTGAACTGGAAACTGAAGCCTCAGAAGAGGTTAATATTTTCTACATCCTCACATGGCCCGTGTGTGTATTAAATTCAGATGTGAAGTAGCCATCGGCCAAAGACACCATATTCTCTGGCAGAGCCAATACCCACCTTTAACCTCAATATCAGCCTAAACCTTTCACTGAGACATTCAGTACAGTAGCAGTGACCTTCAGTGCAGACTCACTTTTGCAAAGAGAACCATCTCTGAGTGAATAACTTTCAGAGAATAACTTTAGTCAAGTACAGTGTATCTAAAATTGTCTATTTTCCTTGAGTTAGGTCTAAGGACATCAGGATGACAACAGTTGGGGACGCTCAGACAAGACACCGAATTAATTTTGGGCATCCAGTTTCTCAGGTTCAAGTGCTCAAATCTAGTTCTGACCACCAGTAGGTGGTTTTAGGTTTTACTCTGTGTATCATTTACGTCTACCTGCATGTTTATATGCATGCCTCTATCTGTGTAATATTGTTTTACCTCTGAATGATAAACTTACTGACTTGTAACAAAAGTTTACTATTTCTAAACTGGAAAAAAAATAGAATCTTGGTCCTAACTCTCGGAGGGGGATGAGCAAAATATCCAGTGCACCCCCACAAAGTAACAACTCAACTCCTAAGCAACGGACAAAAACCTTTTCTCATAGCAAGACATCAATGGCCTAAACTCAGAGCAAATGAACCCTTTTAAATCCTGACCTTGAATCATTTTCACTGAGAGTGGGGCTATTCCAAAATTTGACCCTATAATTTGGACAAAGAAAATTTAAGAGATGACTTTTATTACATAAGTTCAAAGGGAAGAAAAAATGGAAAACTTTTCAGTTAAAAAACACTGGAAATCTGCCTTAACTCTTAATCTTCTGTAGGCATTTAGTCCTCTAAATAATAAAAAAGGAAAAATCACTTTATAGCTCTTTTGTGAAAAAAAGCTTAAAAAAGAACATTGTGAATTTTTTTATACTTTAAGTAAAGTACTTATGAAAAATAAATTTGCCTATTCTTAAACTATGGGCAGCTTTTGATAACAGATTGTAAATGGTTGGGATATTGCTGTAAATGAAGGAAATATTTTAAACAAATTGAACTCGCTCTGGTGAAATCTCCTGGAAAGCATTGCCAAAATATAGGTCACCGCTAAGCCTTCTCAGCATATATTTACGAAAAGGTCTAATAATTAATACGCAAGTTGTAAGGGTTATATGAAATTTCTAAAAATTCTAATGTGCATACTGGCTTTTCAGGTTACCATTTTAAAACATGTTTACCAGAAAAATTGAGCAACCTTCCTGTCAATTATGTTATCAGATCTCTGACTATGGTCATTTTTTAATGTCTTTGCTATTTACATGAATGACTGCTTATTCGGGTACTTTCCGTTTCCAGCAAGATTCATTGAAAGGACTTTTGGCAAATTTATTAGAAAACTGAATTGGATTCAGAATTTTTAGTTGAAAACTGCAGCAATCCCATCAGTTGTGCCTTTTTGTAAGCAAAACTGAATATTTACTTTTCTTTACTCCTGATATCATCAGGACATTAAAAACTATAGGTATAAATTATTTCTCATAACAATGTTTATATGCATGACTGAAGTAAGAATTTTTACTCTTTGACTGGAATGTCCTGCTGGAGATGCGACAGAGACAACTTTCAGGAACTGAGACTGACTCACGGAGTCGAACGGAGACATCGACCCAGTTCATGGGTCTCCAGAACGTCTCTTAGAAAGATCAGGAAGATGACCCGCTGGCAGGCCCAGAACTATCAGGGGACCTCGGAAGAGCAGCGGCAGTAACACAAACTCACAGGCATTACAGGTGGGGTCTGGAAGCCCTGACATGCCATTAAGGGCTCAATCTAGTTTCCTTACGAAAAATTCCAGCAAAGCAAACTAAGAGAGCTTATATGACTTTTCAGCCTGTGTTTATGCAAATAACTGGTGAAATTATTGAAATAAACTTGATTGGTAGACAAAATAATTTTACTGTAACTGCTTGGTATAATTAAGCTATAGGTGGAGAGAATTTAGATATTTCAGTAATGCCTTTATGGGTATCAGATTCTAGTTATATTTTCATCTCAGGTCATTCCACCCTCTATAGAACCTTCTAATCTGCCCTCTTCCTGGCACATCAAGTCACTCCTGGGTCTGAAGAAAGACCCCTGTACACCAAAATAGGGTTCCCTACAAGCTCCAGAAATTAACAAATCACACAATGCAGTCATCGCCTTTCTTAACTGCAAAGTATTGATCTCTGGGATTATGATCTTGCAAATCTCTAGGCCACAGATTTTCTGCTGGCCTACCAAGGGGGAATGTTTTAAGTCACTGTCTCAAAATGCTATACATTTGTAGAAGATCTTAGCAGGAATGCTACTAAAATATTAGATAAGATCCAATGAGAAGACATAAAAAATTAAAGGGAACTTATGGGGGAATGATCTCCTGGGGAAACCTAAATTCAGTATTTACTCATGGTTTAACTTGGAAAATACTAATTTTCCTGCTTTGTGTGGCCTACCAGGATTAGCAGCCATGAGGCATGGTTTGTGAGAAAGTCAAAGGAACTCCTATGACTCCTTGAATAACAGGTAGAAAGAGATTTCTATTTCTCCGGGTGGATACGGTCAATGGTCCCTTAAAAGCAGGAAGAAGTTACAGATGAGACCCTTGGCAACTAGTGCCCTTAATTGTAAGGAAGCTAGAAACTCTCAGAAGGGAGTGAGATAGGCAGAATGAAAGCTCAAAGCAAGTAATAAGGAAAGTTTAAAGATCAGCTACACGTGGGGTAAGAACATGGATAACCTCTCATTTGGTATTTTTTTGAAAGGGGAATAACACATGATTCTGCATAACTTTAGTTTTCTAAAGACTATATGGGAAACACTACTGTGAAATTCATTGCTCTTTATGGTTACAGTAGGTATAACCTTGCCTCCAACCTAGAGATGCTCTAAACCTCCTCTGCTGAAGAGCCAGATGTTGGCTTAACATTAAAGGAACATGAGTGGTGGTCATGCTTGTAAGTTTACAAGAAAGGACTCATTTAGAAATGGCATGTGAACAAAAACTTAAAAGAAGTGAGAAGAGAACTGTGTGCTCAGAGGCCGGGTTGACTTTCAAGAGAGTAAATCTCAGGGGACCCTGGTGGCTCAGAAATAAAATAATGACCCTGGGTGGGGGCGACAACCAAGATGAGCAACTAAATAAAAAATAAATAAAAATATTTGTCCCTCCTCTCTCTCTTCCTGCCTTCCTGCTTCAACTCACCTTCATGCCTGCCTGCGCCTTTCCTTTAAAAAAAAAGAGAGAGAGAGAGAGAGCAAATCTTAAACATTCTCATGATGGTGGAAAATGTACAATTTATCTAGCGACAGATGGTGACTAGATCTACTGTGGTCGTGATTACACAATACACAAGTACTGAATCATGTGGTACAGCTAAAACTGTTTAATATATGTTATAGTGCAAGTACATATTAGTTTTGAGATATGATAAGGAAAGGGCATGACTTCCAAAGAAACTTCTACTCTCACCTGGGACTGCTTAACAGCTATATAACCAAAGGTTATTCTATAACTTTTGGGTCTGAAAGGTAAGTTTCTGTGATCCTGAACTCAGCTCCACACCTGATTTCCTGGGAGTGAAGAGTGTCCCTCATAAGCTTATTTTCCATGATATTGCAGTGAAAATTGAATCTGGGACTCATTGAAGGAGAGAACACCTGGTGAGTAGAGTCATACCTGTCTGATCTGTTGTTTGTCTGACACACTCTTCTTGACTTCAGGAGGTTGGAAGATTAGAAGGGATCCTATTCCATTTGGAATCTTTTTCTACAAGACAAAGCATTATATATTCTGGTAAGTTCTCACCGGGGAGCAGGGGATGGTCAGAAAAGAACACTTACTGTGAGCACAGAGATGTTAAAGACAGGATTGTGGAATGTTTTAATATAACCAAAAAGAAAGTAATGCTACTTCCTAGTTTTCTCCTTAATACAAGAGAATTCCTGATAGCAAAGTGCAGCACATAAGGTTCACAGTTATGTCTTGGTACATCTTTATCCAGGTCCGATCTTAGAGACCCTTCTTTTGTTCCTGTCATTCTCTGTGATCCATTGTTTTCTTCTATGGCTCATGCTTGATGGAATTGAAACTTTTGATAATTCGGTCTCTATTAAGTCTATTAATTATTAAGTCTATTAATGAAGCTCAAAGCTGGAATCCCATATAGTTGAGAAATCTTATTTGCGCAGAAGGGAAAATTTCAAATAGATTATTTCCATCCAATCTAATCTAAAAATGCACTAAACACTCTCCTAACCAGCTATTAAATAGTGAAGTTCATGACTGGGGTTTCACTTTCCACCTATATACTGATAGCTCCAACATTGTTATCTCAGCGCAGTTCTGCACTCTGGGGAGCCAATCTGAATACCTAGCTGCTTTAATCGACTCTTAGGTAACTAAACCACTTGGTGAAATATGAATCATTTCCTCTTCAATCAGGTTTTCTTTCAGTGTTACCTTATTCGAGATGGTGCTACATCTAGAAATCTTTCATTACCTTCCTCTTCCTCAGGCCCCCATGAAAGCCATCAGCAGCTCCTTTTGATTTCCCAGCTGCCCCCTCATCCTAATGTAAGCTGCTGTTTTACTATCTTCTCACCTGAAAGATTGCCATCCGTAGCCTTCTAACTAATCTCCATTCTCCACGGCTGCTGCATTTCAGGCTGAGGGATCTTGCTGTATCATGAATCTATTTCATTCACTCTTTTCCTCAGTGACAATCTCCATTGTTTGCTGATGGTATTTAGAACTGTTGGTTTTTGATAGTGGTCTTGTATCTTACTACCTTACTGGACTCACTTCCCTGATATTTTTTTCTGTTGATTCCCTCATTTTATAGATAAACATCATCTATAAATAAGTTCTGGTGTTTTTCTAAAGTTGTACTTCTCATATATTCTACTTCTGTTGATATAGCAAGAATGAGATTCTCAAAAATATCACAATACTTCATTGGTAATAATGAGCCTCCTTGGATTATTTCTGTGTTGAAAGGATGATCACCAATTTGTACTATTAATTGGATATTTTCTGTAGATTTTTGATGAATGATAGTATCCTCTTAAGGGGAAAAGTCCTTAAATTACAAATTTGCTAAATTTTAAAAAAACATAATGAGATCTGAACTTTATAACTGTTTTGCTTACATTTTCTGCAATGCTCATATAGTATATGAATGTGTGAATTTATAATAATATATTACTTATATTATATAGTAACATAATGTTTATGTATATTAATTAATAATCCCTGTTTTTACTGGAATAAGCACAAACTAATTATGATCTTTAAAAGACTGTTTGGATTGAGTTTGCCAACAATTTGTTTAGGATTTTTTTCCCATGAAACTTGGCTTTACTATTCCGCATATTAGCAGAACATTGGAAAATCAGGGACTTGTGTATCTGTTCCCAGATTTGTAGGAAAGGAAACCGATAAGAGGAAATTTCATCAATGTACCCATAACTTATTACAGCTACTGCTGAACTACTTAGCATTCATCATCTCCCAATTTTAAGATAAAGAAACAAGTTAACTCTGAAAACTCTAGAATAGTCATCTCAATTCTTTTGTCAACCTAACGTTTTAGAATAGATTTTGTTGTAGAGCAGTTTTGAATTCACAGCAAAATTGGGCAGAAAATGCAGAGAATTCCCGTATCTTCCCTTCCCTGCACTTGGAGGGAAGTTGGAGTTCACTCCAACTTGGAGTTCATTCTTGATGTTGTACATTTTATGGTGTGGACAAATATTTAATGACATGCATTCACCATGATAATATCATACAGAGCAGTTTCACTGCCCTAAAATCCTCCATGTTCTGTGTATTTCTCTCTCCCTCCCCAGCACCTGGCAACCTCCGACCCCTTTATTGTTGCCACAGATTTGCCTTTCAAGACCGTCATATAGTTGGAATTATATCATATTTTATACTGACTTCTCTTAGTAAAATGTTTTCAGGTTTCTTCCATGTCTTTTCATGGCTAGATAACTCATTTATTTTTCATGCCACAAAATATTCCATTGTCTGAATGTACCAATTTATTTATCCATTCACCTACTGAAAGACCTCTTGTTTTCTTCCAAGTTTTGACCCTTATGGGTAAAGATGTACAACTATCCATATCCAGGTTTTCATGTGGATATGCTTTCACTTCCTTTGGGTAAATACTCAGTAGTAAAATTTATGGATCATATGGTAAGGGTACATTTCATTTTATAGAAAGTTGCTAGCAAATCTTTCAGCAAAAAAAAAGGTGACAAGAGACAAAGATATACATGATGTAATGCTAAAGTCACCAAAATAAGTCTCCAAAGATTTATAAGCTTTGAAATCAGATCATATTTTCTAATCATAATGGTATAAAACTAGAAATCAACCATAAGGAAAAAGCTGAAAAAAATCACAAATACGTGGAGACTAAACAACATGCCCAGACACTACTGGGTCAATGAAGAAATCAGGGAGAAATCAAGAAATCCCCAGAGACTTATGGGATACAGTAAAAATGGTACTAAAGGAAAATACATAGCAATTCAAGGATACCTCAATAAATTATTAGAGAATGTAAATCAAAACAGCAATGAGATATCATCTCCTATCTGTTAGAATTATATTTGCAGATTATTAACAAAAAGTTAATAAATAACAAGTGTTGACCAGAATATGGGAAAAACACTTGTATCCTATTGGTGGAAATGTAAATTGGTGTATCCCTTATGGAAAACAGTATGGAGATTTTCTTTTTAATTAGAGAAAAGCAACTTGTGATATTTAAGTATTCTACTACTGGATATGTTTCTGTATAATATGCAAATACTAATTCAGAGATATATGTGTATACTCTTGTTCATTGAAACATTATTCACAATAGCTAAGAGTCGGGAGCAAACTTAGTGCCCATTGAAAGGTAGGTAGGTAAATGAGATATGGCAGACATAGACAATGGAATACTACTCAGCTAGTCAAAAAAAAAGATGAAATGCTGCCATTCACAATATTAATCAAATGGAGAAAGAGAAGTACTGTGTGATTTAACTCAGATGTGGTAGATAAAGAAACAAAAGAATGTACAAAACAAAATTCAGAAAATCTCAGACTGCAAAAGCAAAACAGTGTTTACTAGAATGGAGGTTAGGAGTGGATAATCTGGTTTGAAAGAGAGTAATCACAGTGCTGGGTGGAAACTAGACTTTGAGTGATGAGCATAGAATAGTATCTACAATGGTTGATCTATAAGCCTGTATATCTGAAATCTATATAATGTTATAAACCAAGGCTACTCCAACTTAAAAAATAATTATTTTTCCATCACTGTGTCTTGTCTTCTCATTCTTTTGATGTTTATGATTTTTTACATTAATTTTATGAGGGAAATTGACTTTCTGTACTTTCATGTCAAGTTTCAGCCACAGGGTTGCAAAAGTTACATAAAATTTGTAGAGTAATACTTCTTTTTCTAGTAACTATTTATTGATAGAATGCACTTCCAAAATTGTCTAGGTCTAGTGGAAGATCATTTTGATACATATTTTATTAAAATTGATTTAATGTCTTTAATTGTCAAGTTTATTCCCAGATATTTGATCTTTGTTGGTGCTACTGTAAATGGAATTTCTTAGTTTCTTTGTTTTCTATTTTGTTTTGTTTTATTTGTCTGTTGCTTTATTTCCTGCTTGTTTCTGTTGGCTTTTCCTTTGGATGGTTTTCAGTGTCAATTCTGTAAGCCATGTATCTGTTTACAATTGGGTTTGCGACTGTTTCATGCATGGTCTCTAATGTGACAGCTCTGTGGTCATTTTAATGAGTTGATGCCTTATCATATTTACATATTTGCACAGGATACATGTTTTTCTTTCCCCCTTTGTGCTTTCCTGATCTCTCCTCTTGTTCTCATCTTTATTTCTGCTTTAACTTTCCTGCTTATCACCATTCTAGGAGGTTTGGTAAACCCTTGTTTTTGTTTTCCCTATATGGCTTGAAAGTCAGGTTTGGTGATAGAAAAATCCATCACATTTTGTCACTGAAGACCTTTGTTTCTTCATGACATTTGAATAATTTTGCAGTTTGGAGTATTCTTGGCTGATAATTTTTGTCTTTTAGTATTTGGGGAATATTGTTCCACTCTCTCCTGGCTGTTGGATCTCTGTTGAAAAGTCCGTGTCCTTTTGTAGAATGTTTCTCTTTTCCCTAGCAGCCTTGAGTAGTTTTCTTTGTCATTGACCTTTGCTTGTTTTACTATGAAGTATCTCAGAGTAGTTCTATTTAAATTTATAAATTGTGGTGTTCTCTCTGCTTCTTGAAACTCTGTGGTTATTTGTGGTGACAGATGTGGAAAATTCTCTATTACTTCTTTAATAAGTTTTCTGCTCCTTTCTCCCTCTCCTTTCCTTCTGAGACACCTATTTTCTGTACGTTTGCTTTTCTCATAGAGTCTTGATGTTTCTCATAGGGTTTCTTTGTTTTTCTTCCATCTTATTTCGCCTCCTCTTCCATGAGGGTCGCCTCTGTTATCCTACCTTCAATTTCTGATATTTGTTTCTCTGCATCATTGACTTTATTTATGCAGCTTTCCAAGTTTAACTGCAAATTCTTGACTGCATCTTCCATCTCAAGCATTTCTGCTAGCCTCAATCTCCTTGGTGACCTGATTTCTTTGGTCTGTCACTTCTATTCTGAGGTCTTCCAATTGCCTTTGGGTAGTTGTGGGTGTCTCCTGCTTCTCATTCAACTTTTTTGTAACTATCATTTTGAAGTTATTATCTGTTAGGTTTTCCCAATACATAACAATGGAGTTCTCTGGTGAGCTCCTGGCATCTTCTTCTTTTGAAGACTTTTGTGTTTCTTTGGGTGACTTATATTTTGGCATGACTTTCTTTTCTGCTTTGAATTTAGCACTGTGGCTTTTGTTTTTTTACTTTAGATTTCTTTCTACCTGTGTGATGATGTGGCAGGGGCCAGCTCTTTGATTTCAATGGGGGCAGGGCCAATTCTGCTCTCTAGGACACTTTCTTGTGGTGGCCACTGATGCTGTCTCAGATGGTGCCTGCAGGCTTTGTAGCTCCACGGCGCAGGGAGATTCACAGGCAAGCCAGGTCTGTGTGTAAGTACACATCTCTAGTAGTCCAGCTACGTGCTTTAAAATCTCTGGGTCTGTGTTGAGGCACCATGGGGGTCTGTAGATTCTGAAGCCTATGGGGCACTTCTTCCAGGGAGCAGTTGAGCTGGGTAGGGGTCAAAGGACTGCAGGAGCAGAGGCCTGTCAAGCTCAGGTTCCAGATGACTGAAACCTGGTGGGCAGAGGCTCTAGGCCACTGCAGGGCAAGGCTGGTGGCCCATGGGTTTCCTGGAGCAGAGGTTTCCTAGGAGGCACTGGTTCTGCATTGCTGAAGCCTGGTGGGCAGAGCTCTGTAATCTCATGCCAGGACATAGCATTCAGTCACCTCATCTCAGCTGGGGCAGGGCACGCCATCCTCTCTCCTCAGGTAGGCTGTGAGGTGCATGTGTGGTCTCCTCTGCTCTGAACGGGGCTGAACATGTGGTCTCCTACCCTCTGACAGGGGCAGGCGGTAAAGTTACCCCACCTTGGACAAGGCGTGGGCCTACCTATGGTCTCACCTTAATGGTTTTTAATAGAAATCTGGTTTGTCTCATATTGATACAAAATAATAACTCTATATTGGTGTTTGCATGGTTTATCTTTTT
This sequence comes from Solenodon paradoxus, assembly GCA_004363575.1. Classification (NCBI taxonomy): domain Eukaryota; kingdom Metazoa; phylum Chordata; class Mammalia; order Eulipotyphla; family Solenodontidae; genus Solenodon; species Solenodon paradoxus. The sequence continues at coordinate 15,280 of RJWH01008208.1, forward strand.
CCATTATTTTTACTTCAGTTTTCAAACTGAATATTGCAATAGTGTCTTTTGATAGCAAACATATTTGTAGTTTTTTCTGTTTCTTAATCTAATCTGATAACCTCTGATTCTTAAGTGGGAGAGAGATAATCCATTGATATTTACTGCATATATATTATATACTGTGTATATTTTTACTGGTTTGTATCATTTTAGTTTGAGTATCATGTAGTTTTATTTTCTCTGCCTTTTCTGTGTATTCTTTGCCCTCTTTTTCTGTCTTTTATTGGATTAGTCATTGTTTTTACTTTTTTCCCCCTCTACATATGGAGTCAAACATTCAATTTATAATCACTTAGTGGTAAGCCTATATATGTATATATTTTCAACATATACATAATTTAACAAAATCTAAAACTAACATCTCTACTTTCTATCATGTACAAAGATATGTCGATATTTTTAATTCTGCTTTCCTTTCTTGTGATACGCATACAACTGTCATCTAGAATTTTGGTTCATCTTGATCTGGACCCTCCAGTTAGTTATTATAGATACAATTGGTATGACAATGCAAAACTTATCTATATTTAAACATATTTACCAGCTGCCTTGCTTGACATTACTTCTTGTACTTTCAACTATTCTTACAGCTTCAATGTCATTTTACCTTAACTACATCTCTGTTTCAAATAAACTTTAGTGGCATTACCCTTTTTTTTCCTTTAATTTTGGTATGGTAGTTAACTGGGTTAATATTTTTTAAAGGATAATTTTTTTAATCTTAGTACTTTCAAGGTGTTATTAAAACTACTCACCTTTCAAAAAGGAAAGATAAATTCCTGTCATTTGCTACAGAGTTCTAGAGGAAATGAACTTAAAGAAAATTATGTTTAGTGAAATAAGTCAGATGGAGAAAGAAAAACACCATATGATTTTACTTACATCTGGCATATAGAGAAACCAACCAAACAAATGAACCAAATCAAACAAAAATAGACTTTTAGTATATAAGACATAATTAGTGGTTAGTAGAAGGACATAGAAAATAAGGAAAAATAGGTCTGTGTAAAGCAAAGGAGTTAATTATTAGCGTTAGTAAACTTAACATAATATATACAGATGTTGATTTACAGTGATACACACCTTAGACCTCTATAATATTATACTACAATGTTAGTTAAGCAAAATAAAAAGTGCTTTTAATTAATAAATGTCATTCTATATTCTTCTGGCACCTATCATTGCAACTTGAAAATTCTACTCTCTACATTTCTTTATAGATGAGCCAACATTTGTTTTAAAGACTTCTTGCCGTTGCTATTCACTATTTCATTAATATTTCCTTAACTATTGGTTTAGTTTTCTTTTTCCTGTTCAAGATTCACTGTGCTTCTGAGTCTGATAGTCCATGTTTTGCAAATCTGTAAAGCAGACATTACATCTTTGATGACTGCCTTGCCTGCATTCTTTCAATTCTCTCCAACACACACACACACGTATATGTCTTATGTTTTTATATTTTCTTTCTCTTTATATTCTTCTGTTTTATCATCAAAATCCAAAACTCCACCTTATAGTTCACTGATTCTCATTTAAATGAGGTCTAGTCAAGTATTTATGTAATCCACTGCATTAACACTTATGACTGACTTTTTTATTTCCACGAATTCTGGGAGTGTTTTTCTAATCTGCCTGGTGACTTCCTATGACACCATGTTCATTTTTCATGTCTTTATTTATTTGTGTTTTTTAATAGTCTATACATATTTATTTTGCAGTCCTTACCAGAGTATTTGATTTTATGATTATATTATTTCATTGGATTTAAAGGTTAATCTTGATGACTGGTGTTGATGAGTCTAGGGGAGTTTTATTTGTGCTTTTGGTGTCATATCCAAAAAATACTAACTGACACCAATGCCATGAAGACTTTTTCCTATGTTTTCTTGTGGTAGTTTTATGGTTTCTGGTATTATTTCAGTCTATATTTCATTTTGAGTTGATTTTTAGATATGGTATGAGATAAAGTTTCCATTTTGTCTTTCTATATGTGGAAGCAGTTTTCCCACACCATTTATTAAATAAAATTTTCTGTCCCCATCATTTGTTCTCATCATTCTTGTAGAAAATCATTTGACTGTAAATGTATTGATTTCTGTCTGGGCCCACTAGCCTGTTCTATATGTCTATATGACTGTTCTTATGACAATACCATACTGTTTTAATTATGTAGCTCTGTAATATATTTGGAATTCAAAAAGTGTAATGCTTCTATCTTTGTTCTTCTTGCTAAAGTTTCCTTTACCTGTTGGGGGCCTTTGTGATTACACACCAATTTAGAATTGTTCCTTTTATTTATTTCTGTGAAAAAATGCCATTAGAATTTTCATAGGGGTTGAATTGCATTGAATTGTACATTGTTTTGAATAGTATGGGAATTCTGACAATATTGAGTTTCTCAATCAATGAACACAAGATATATTTACATTTATTTGTATCTTGAATTTCTTTTGCTGATTTATTTTAAAGTATTTATTCTTTTTATGTTATTGTAAATGGTATTGTTTTATTGAGTGTGGGGAAGATATTTAATTGGTTCACTCCCCCACCTTGTTCAATTTGTTTTGTTCCTCTATCACTGTTCAATGAGGCCTTCCATGTAAAATTGCACAATGACATCACCGTTACCACTCCCCATGTCTACTTAATATAAACCCAACCTTCCCACCAACACTTCATTATCGATAGAATTGAGTGCTTCCTTGGCCTTGAGGGAATCTTTAGGTGGGAGATGGGAAGATACCAGGTTTTCTTATTCCAATTATAATGAGCAATAAATTTCACAATAGTACTTTATGCAAAGTTCAGTCTTTCTTTAGAATAACAAAGTTGAAAGAGTTATGATTTAGTCAAAATTCTAATTTAAAACTTGATAATCTCATATATATGTCCTGTCCTTTGGAGGAAATACCCAGTATCTCCCCACCTTCTAATTAAACATTGTACTCTCCTTCTATTTGTTCCTAGCAATATGTCCTACCTATTTGAGAAAACTAGCAAGAAATTGGCCAAACATATTGGAAAAAAAGACCTGATACCTGTCACAAGCATCACAGATGCCACCAAAATCCGGCGCTTTGCTATATTAAGGAAGAAAAAGAATCTCTCGTCATTTTTTAAAGAAACTTTTGATCCAGTTGAAATGTCTCTCATGCACATCCTGGAAGAAAGTTCTTCGGAACCAGGTATTGCCAGCCAGGGGCAATGGAGGCAAAAACTAGAAACATGGGTGCTGAGACAGAGGGAGTGCAGCATGCAAGATAGACACACACACACACACACACACACACACACACACACACACCCCTGTGAAACTGGGAGCCTAGTTCCATTCTTGCCTTCCCCTTTCCCACCCAGGTCACTAACACAGAAAAGAGAACCCAAAATTAACACCATGTCACCACCTGCTGGAATAAAAAAAAAAGAGAGAACACACTTTAGTCAACCTGATGCAAATGCCAAATTCCTCACTATGGAGCAGCCTTGTAAGCAGGTCCAGTGTGAAATACTCACAGACTAAGATGCAATTTCAATACCCTAAAATGAATATACCAAAGTAAACAAAAGAAATGATAAAATATTATTAAAAATACAACAAAATGGAAATGCAGAGAATGTCATATCTCTAGAAAGCAAATTTAAAGAGACAGAATTTGGGGAGCTAATAGACAGATCATTTCAAATAGCTATAAAAAGGAAACTCGACAAAGTACAAAAAAAATACAGAAAAGCAACTCAACAAATTGAGGAGGAAACAAAGGAGATGTTCTTCACCAAAAAGAGTAAAGTGATAAAAAAAATCTCACATAGAGATTCAGTATATAAGATATACAATAAATAATTATAGAAAACATAGTAAGTAGACTATATCTTATAAAGGAAAGAATTAGTGAATTTAAAGATAGAAATATAAAAATGACTAACATGGAATATTTAGGAAACAATATTTAGGAAAAATGAAGAAACTATGAGAAAATCAGATTTCATAGGAAGAACAAAAGGGAGACTTTGACATAATATAGTAACAGTAGAGGATTTCAATATTCCACTTATATAACGACTAGGTTATTCAGACAGAACATTAACAAGGAAATAATGGCCCTAAACGAGGTAATAGAAAAGGTATACTTAGCAGACATAAGAGAGTTTTCTACCCTAAGAGAAATGAATACATATTCTTTTCAAGTGTATATAAAACATTCTCAAATATAGATTATATTTTAGGAAAGAAAATGATTATCAATAAATATAGGAAGATTGAAATTATAGCAAGTGTGTTCTCTGATCACAATCATACGAAGCTATAAATCCACCAGAAAAAGAAAACTAGAAAAACACCAAACATGTGGCGTCTAAACAACTGATAACAGTACAGAAATTAAAACAGTAAAGTGTCCCAATAAAACAAAAAGCTTAGACCCAGATGGTTTCACTAGTGAATTCTACCAAATGTTCAAAGATCTACTACCTGTTCTTCTTGTGGTTGGGAAGAATTAACACAGTTAAAATGGCTTTTTTACCCAAAGCAATAAACAGATTCAATGCAATCCTTATCAAACTTCCAAGGACTTTTTCAAGGAAATAGAACAAAGAATAATAAAATTTGTATGGAACCACAAAAAGCCTTGAATAATTAAATTTGTTCTTAAAAAAAGGAGAAAATTGAAGGTATCACACTCCTCAAACTATACCAGAGAATGATTGTCATCTAAAAGCATAGCATTGGAATAAAAACAGACCAATAAAATAAAATTGAGAGCTCAGAAGCGAAACAACACCTGTATGACCATTAACCTGTGAGAAAGGAGTCAAGAAAATACAATGGAGAAAAGGAAATTTGACAGCAAGCTAAAAAAAAAAAAAAAAAAAAGAAATGAGATCACTTCTTAAAGCCTAACAAAAAAATTAACTAAAAATGAATTAAAGACTTGTTTGTGAGACTGGCAACCATAAAATACATAGAAGAAAACATAGACAATATATTCCTTGGCCAGAGAGGTACTGGGGAAGCAATATTAATGGCAAAAGAAACAAAGGATTTTTGCTCATCACACTAAAAAGCTTCTCTACAGTGAAAGAAACTACCACAAAAACTAAAACACTGATTGAGATAAAACATTTACATATCCTGTGACCAACAAAGGGCTGATCTCCAAAAGATATAAAGAGTTCATATATCCGAAGAATAACAACAACAACAACAAAAAATGGTCAAAAGACCCAAATAGACGCTTCTCCAGAGAAGACACACAGATAGTCAACAGGAACTGGAACTTGGGAAAAAATGTTCTGCATCACTTAATATTAGGGAACTGTATACCAAAAACACAATGAGACATCGCCTCATATCTGTGAGACTGAACTATATCAAAAAGATTAGAAACAAGTGTTGAGGAAGTTGTGGAGAAAAGGAAATTTTCTTACACTATTGGTGGAATGTCAATTAATGCAACTTTTATAGAAAGCAGTATAAAGATTCCTCAAAACATTAAAAATGGAATTACCATTTGACCCAGCAATTCCACTTCTAGGCGTCTAACTAATACAAAAACACTAATTCAAATATACATCTGCACCCTTGTGTTATCATAACACTGTTCTCAATAGCCAAGACATGAAAATAGCCTGTGTCTATCCACAGATGACTGGATAAATTATGTGGTATATATCCAATGGAGTACTACTGGATTTTTTTAATGAAATCTTGCCATCTGCAACAACATGTGGAACTTGAGGGGATTATGTATGCTAAGTGAAATAAGTCAGAAAGAGAAATATAAACACTAGACAATGTGGAATGTTAAGAAACAAAGAAAACAAATCCATCTTAGACTCTGACAATAAAATGGTGGTCATCAGAGGAGAGGGGTTGAAACAATGAGAAGATTGGCTAGAAGGGGTCAATCGGGGAGTGATGACTGGAACTACAACTTTGGTGGTGTATAAGGTGTGGCATGTATATTTATAGTGGCGTGATGCTGTAGTCATGAGACTTACACAGTATTGTAAACCAGTGGTATATCAAAATATTAAAGATAAATTTGAAATATTTTCCAAGGTATATGCCTGGGGACTAGCAGAAATGGGATCCAAACCAGATCTGACTAAGAATCCCAAACATTTCCTGGAGACCTGTACTAGAAAGACAGGGCCCCGGGATTCTGGAACAGTGTGCAACGACGTCACCATTACTTGGGTTAAGGCAATCTCCCAGTCATCCACACTGGGTAGATTCAGGCATTTGTCCTCTGCGGTCACTTACATGTAAATACCAATTGACTAATTAAGCCCATTGATTAGCTTCTTGACTAAGAGTTTACAATGACTAGGAGGGTTGGGACAAAATAGGGTCGTTGGCTCACGTCCCACACCAGTTCTTCCTGAATGAATTCCTGACTAAAATGAAGGTCCACTTCTCTCCCCAGAACCTGATGTGCAAGGACCATTCAACTTGAGTGAAACTATGGTCCAGAGTCTGATGGGTGGCATGAGTCTGAGTGCTGGGTCAGATGTGAGTGTGTCAGGGGAGGCTACTGACTCCCACGCATTCTCTCTCAAGTTTCAGATTGTGAGCAATACTTTCAACACCTGGAAAGACCTTCTAAAGAGGTGAGATGGGGGGAGGGGGGGTGGTGATCAGGGGGAGTGAAATGGGGGTCTATCAGGATGTGTTCTCCTGTTAAGTAAAAAGTCACCTAGCAGACTTCATTGCTGAAGAAATGAAGAAAATGGCATCCCATGTTCTGTTGCTCTTCCTTTGCATTATTCATTCATTTATTCGATAGTGAGTAGTTATCTAATAAATGTTTATTAAACAGTAATTACCCATTACTGTGGGAGTTTTCTGGATGAGGACAGAGTAATATAAGACATAAAAATCCCAGTTCTTAAGCAGCTTCTATTAAGTGGGGTCAAGGACATGGAGTATGGTAATAAGAAATAATTTTTAAGTATTAATAATTGAGACAAAGGTTCTGAAACACTTTGTGTAAATAAAGTATACATCAGTGTCCTGGGATTTCATTTAACTTTGTGTATGTAAGAAAAGACAGGTATCCAGTCATCCACGAAGGACTTAACAAAATACTTCATAATTCTTTGTACGTTTTAGAAACTGAGATGTCCATTTCAATAGAATTTCTATCAATGCAAAGCATTATTAAAGTGAGCCACTAGTTAAAATCACAGACACTGTAGAGTCTAAAACTTACTTGGACAAGGCGTTGTACATTTTTTCTCATTAGAACTAACATTTGCAAAGATTATTTTGGTGCAAAAGAACATTGGATTTCTGTAGATGCAAGAAAGAAAAATTTTGTTTGGCCTAGAAATTTCTTTCAGTAATTAAAGAGGCTTCAGTTTCACACATACATGTATTTATTATCTAGCAATAAGGCAAACAGATAAGCTTCAGATAACAGCTTTAAATGAAGAGGAAAGTTAGTCAGATAGTTGAGTAACTGGGAGGTGAATATGAGTGGCTGGGTGCAGGGCAGTCATTTGTTTTCTCTGTGGAGTCGACAGTTGAGCTCAGATCTAAAGAAAGAAGCAACTGAGAGCAGGAATGTGATCCTATGAGGGATTTAAATACAAGAGGCTTGATCGTGGTTTCAGGCTCAGCTGGGAGCCAGTGAGGTGGCCAATCCTGAGTGGTGATATAAAATGAAGCTTGGAAAACAAGTGAATGTCAGAAGGCTAAGCTATTAAACACATGGTAAGGGGCGTGAATATCCCCTGCAAGGACAAAGGGAAACCCCATTCACCCCCACTAAAAAGCAATTGAGGGGTCACCTCAGCATGCCACAGGCTGTATTCAGGCACCAGTTCCAGGGGGGCTGTGAGTGAAGAAGGGTGGAAGCTCAGAACCGAAATGGACATGAAATTTGTCTTTAGTACTTTGAACCTCTCACATCTCCCTGAATCTAAATCTTCAAGTCAAGCCTATCAGTCTTACTAAGAACACTCAATCTGTGCTTGTCATGAAGTTGTCCATAGTCCTCTGTGCTTTGCCATATTGCATGTCTGCTCCCTTCCCCACCCTGACTGTGACAGCAGAGCCTCCCAGAGGCCACTGTCAACCGCTTGTGCATGCACACTTCTAACCACTCCCGGTAAGAAACCCTACTGCTGGAAAACTACAAATTACCCTCTTACAATAATAGCATCATTTCGAAACATGTGAATGCCCTTAACAATATGGCAGACACACTCTCAGACCTGTGCCATCATCAGAAAATTGGGGCCTCCAATGTGCATGTCAGAGATACTCTGCCGCCCTGGCTGCCTTAACCTCATAAGCCAAGATTTTTCTCCCATTGAGGGCTCACTTGTCAAAGTTCCACAACTAACAGCCCATTCAGGTCTTGAAGAGAAGCAGATCGCAGAATAACCCGAGAAGCCATGTCTTTCCCACTCTGACGTCCTCCTCTCTTCCATCGTCAGGAAACTGTTGGATGAAGAGCTGTCCTTGCTAAAACAGTGTCGAAAGAGAGACGAGGACCTGTATGTTGTGACAGAGATTGTGGAACTGTTGAACAGTCCCAAGCTATACAACAGTGAAAGTATGGATTTTTGGGGGAAGCTATCCATCCTTTTGAATCCTGCAGCCAAGGTATGGACGGGGACACCAGAGCTCTGCCCACCCATCATCACTGCCCAGAAGTGCTAACTCCTAATCAGGATCAGGTTCTAGGACATCAGAGGGGTGGGGTCATTGTTTCCCATTACTTGTGTGTCAAGGAAGCCTGAGTTTTGGCCTGAGCCTAAATAACATCCTCATTTACGGTGCTTTAATTTATGGGCTCTTTCAGTGTTAATAAAATAGGAAATGCATTTAATGATGGGGCATTACATTTGACTTTAGAGTGAATGATAGGTTCTGGAGATTCTAAGCATCCAATTTTCCCATTAAATGCATTCCCAGTTTGATGAGAGAAGAAACAGGGATGATTAACACCAAACACTGGCGGTTAAAGTACCCTAAATGCTCTGCTGAGCAGAGATGTTTATGGAGTGAGATATAAATATCTTCAAGCACATATGGCTTATATAACTTATTTATAATGGCCAATTAGAGTACTTTAATTTAAGCAAACTCGTTTATCAAATATTTATTCATCATCAAGTAAACGCAAGGGTCAATCATTTCCAAAGGAGGAAGCCACACACCCCTGGGTTCAAGTCCCAAGTCTGGGTGTCAAGGAGCCAGCCTTGTGAACAACTAGAGTAAAGAAAAATAAAATGCTTCTTCCTCCTTTTTCTTCTGCTCTACCTGCTCCCCTTCATTACTGTCAGCACCTTTCCTTTAAGAAAAAAAAGTGTTGGTGAGGGTGTGGAGAAATTGGAACCGTGTACAGTTAGAGGGAATATTAAATCAGCATCTTTTATGGGAAACATCACAGACATCCTTCAAAAACTTTAAACCATATCAACCAGCAACCCCACTGGGGTATGTTTACATAAGGAATAAAAAACCAGATCTCAAAGAGATGCCTGTTCACCCACAATTAGTAGAGCACTGTTCACATCAGCCAAGAGTTAGCCCGTGTCTCTGGGCTGGAGCCTTCCACAGTGCTTGTCAGTGTTTTCTCACCCCTTACATTCTAAGAGGTGGAGATTTCTCTTACTGCAAGCCGAAGGTTAGAGTTGGAGAATTTCCCTCACCCCAGGTTCATGTGATTCTTATAAAAACCCCAATAAGTTAAGCTCTGGCAAAATAGTTTCTTGAGTCAGGCGTTATTAAGGAAAATAGCAGAATGCTCTGGGATATTTCAAGAGTTTTCACCACCTCCTTCCCTCTTGGTAACCACAGTTCTGTTGCAAGTGTCCAAGAGCTGGTTTTGTTTCATCTGTTCCTTTGTTCCGTCTATTCACATTCCACCGATGAGTGGTGTCTGTCATGTGTTTCTGTCTCTAAGACACTGTGAGGTGCCCAGGGCGGCCGGTCTGTCTCCCTCTCTCTGGGTGGAAACCCAAAGCAGGAAGTGATTCCGGGCTAGGATGACAGACCGGCTCAAACGCAAGTGGATCCCAGCATTTGCTGCGAACAAGATCGTGGCTGCAGCCCTCCTTATCTGAGGATTCCGAACTTGAGAGGACAGCCCGACCCTGTCCTCCTCTGCCCCTGGGACAGTGCAGTCCGGCCAATCTGTCCCTCCGCTGGAGGAGTTTCGTGTTAGTTTTTGTTCTTTACTTGCTGGGCAGCCTTCAGCAAGTTGCCTAAATTCTCTGAATTCCCATTGCTTGCTGGCTTTTTGAATCTCCATGTCTTTATTTGCAAACTCAAGACTATTTTGCATGGAAAAAATATACATGAAATTTACTCTGTACATTGTAGTAGTGTCTGGAAATCCATTTCTAGAGTGATTCTGGAGTGATCCATTTCTGGAGTGATTCTCAGACCACGTCTCTGGTATGGGAAAGACTCATCATCATAATAGCAGCTATGCCTTGGACACTTGCAACAGAACTGAGGTCACCAATAGGGACTGGGGTGGGCAGGGGCAAATGGTGGCGGAGCCCACTGGACAGTGGTGAGGAACACTTGGTGATGCGGGGAGGGCAGGGCGTGTAGACATATATCTAAGGAATGGGGAACCTGCACATAAGAGTTTATTTTTAATGTGAAGAATAAAATTATTGCAATTTTTTAAAAAGAGTAGGCGGGTGAGGGCAGGGAGTGGCTGGGTCCTTTGCACATGAGTTTTTCAGATGTTTTTTAGTTTAAAAAGCATATGCATATATGACCGTATTACCTGGTTTCTCTCCCCAGGGTAAAGTCCAGGGACAGATACTCAAAATGACAGAGAGTAAACTGACTCTACAGAAGGGCATGGTGATGGCCTATAGGAAGAAGAAGCTGATTTTCAAGGAAAAGGGTTGGGGTAAGTGGAGGGTGAGGGAGGCGGCCAGAGACAGGGGTCCGCTGCCCTTGGAAAGAGAAGGGGTACAGGGAGACGCCCACTGGCATGCGCCCATTTGCTGCCCTGCGTGTTCGCGTGGAAACCGGTTCCATTCTCACGGTCAGGCCACACACATCCCCGCACCCACAACGGCCTCCAAGGGTGACAGGCACAGAGACGATCTCCCATATGAAGGGGGACAAAGGATGTCAGGCGCAGAGGTGTCCTTAGTACTGAGCAAAGAGCAGCCCTTGGTTGCGACCACCATCCCTGGGCCTTCGCGTCCAGCCTTTGGCAGCAGCTCACCTGGGGGCCACGGGGCCCTCCCAGATTACACACCCCAGTTTAAAGCCCAGAAGAACAGCAGTCAGGCGGGCGGCTCTCGGGCGCCTCCTTCCAGGGATGGGGGGCTTCCGTGCACACTGCTGGGGTTTCATGTTCATTCATTCGCCCAGCCGCCCACCCCGGCCAAGTACCCTGGCGCATGCGCAGTGACTTACTCTGCTTCTAGCGGCGGCTTCTCCAACTCTCTCCGTGCGCCTGTGGGTGCACATTTACAGCAAGCGACTCGGGGTGAGGGGCCGACTCCCACCCGCCAGGCCACCAGCCCGAGAGCGAGAGCGATTCTTTGCCTTATAAATGACTCCTTCACCCTGTTTGCCCACCCTCCTCCCTCTCCTCCTGGGAACCACCCGTTGGGGCCTATTGGCTAACAGTCTTTTTTTTATTGAGTTCAGGCCTTTGTTTGGATTCTCCATAGGCCACACTTAAGGGGAATCACATGGTGTTTGTCTCTCTCCACCTGACCTATTTCTCTACGCCTGATCCCCTCCAGGTCCATCCACGGGTCACAAAGGGCAGGATTTCTTCTGTATACATGTATTGCTTTGATTAAAAAATTAACACTTGTGCATACTGAACAAACAAAGCAAACACAAACCCGGAGATGCAGAGAAGAGAGTGGAGGTTTCCAGAGCGAAAGCGGTTGGGTGGGTGAAATGGATAAAGGGGTCCATGTGTGGTGATGAGAAATGGACTCTCAGTGGTGAGCACACGTAGTGTGGATTAGACTCTTGCACACCTAAATTTATATAGTGTTATAAACAAATATCTCAGTTATGAAGTCAAAACTTACAGAGTAAACAAAACACACAAGATGTCAGCACAATCACACACAACTCTCTACTGAGGTCTGAGGGTGGGAGGCACACTTCAGAGAGGCCAGATACTGAGGCCACCAGGAGACGACGCTGTCACGAAGTGCGTGAGGAATGCTGTGTGTTACGTAGGGGGAAAGCCTGGCAAGTTTGAACTCAGTTACACAAACGCTTACAGCCGTGCCTGCAAATCGCATGCAGTCCACTAGGGGGCGTCCGGGATACTAACGCAGCCCAGAGAGGACAACAATGTGCGTCATAGTTCACTAACAAGCCACAGCACGTGCTGCATGATTTCACAATCAGAATCCCCCTGTCAGTCGTCTCGTAAAATAGAAATGAGAACCTCTCCCAGAGTTGACGTCAAGATTGGAGATAAATGTCTGGGAGGTGACTGACACAATTTTGATCTTCACCCTCTCCTGTCCCCCTGGCTCTTCCCATGAACTGACCGCAAGTTCAGGTCTCACCATCTCCCTCACTCAAGTGTCCTCTGCAGTTGTCCCTCCTCCCTCCCCCTTGCCCTCACAGCCAACTTGTGATCTGGATGGCAGAAGGGACCCTGTCCCCCAAGCACTGGACACTGCAGAGGAATGGGCGGCATGCCCAGTGTGGGCTTCAGGGTTAAGGGACCACCCAGTCTGGCCTTGTTTTAGGCCGAGTGTCACAGAAGACCTGTCCAAGAGGGCCTGGCCACCTCCCCAGCCTGGCCCGTTTCCTCCTCTCTCCTTCCAGTCCTTCCTCATCCCCATGTAGGCTCTTGAGTTCTGTCTCCAAAAGGAATTTCAGGACCACTCAGAGCATGCATGAAAAAAAAATTACTGTGGAAAAAGAGAAGGCACTGTCAAGAGTGAGGATGGTCCTTCCTCTTTGGAAGAAAAGAAGGGACAAGGAGGCAGGTTGGGAGAGACGCTGGACCTGATCCAGGCCGGGTACTGGGGCCTGTTTCAGTGCCGTGTTTCTTCCTTACTGGTCCATCTCTCTTGCGTTAGTTAATTTTGCCTTTTTCCTACTTTTTCAACTACAACCCTCCATCCTGTTCCTTCAGGTCTATGCAGGTGTTTTCATTTTAATGTCAATCCTGCTTTTTCAGCTTCAATGCTGCTTTCTGTCACTTTCACTTGGAACCTTCTCCTGGATCTATGACAGCATGCCCTCTGGGGGCTCCTTTTATGGGACTGTTTCATTCCGTCTCTGTCATGGGCCCTTGTCCCTGTAAAACACTGCATCTTTGGTGTTAAGCAGTCTCAGACCCCCACACATTTCTCTCCCTGCCAGAGGGACATGGCAGGCTTAGGCCCAGGTGTGAGTGAGGAGACTCCAGGAGAGGGAGGCTGAGGGTGACAGGAGTTCATGCTCAGGACGAGGAGGGAGGAAGCTGGTGTCCTTCCCTGCAAGACAGGTCTCTGTGGGAGGGAATGGTGAGTGCCCAGGTGTTCATTTAAATGAGATTCTAGATTCCTCTTTAGAGGACTGGACTCAAAACTCCACAGTGGGGTCAGTTCTCTAAAGAGGAATCTCTAAGGAGGCACTTTGACAAGTGCCCCCAGGTGATTCTGATGCCAAGGGCTGCCCCAGCCCCACTCCCCACCCCGCCCTGCCACAGGGAGAAAAGCTCCTGTACCTGCCTGGAGGGGGAAGTTGGAGGCTGTGGGCAGGATGGGAGGACGCAAGACGAAGCTCCCTCTCCTACTTGACTCTTCCCCATGCAGGCCTTCTTCAGGTTGATGATGACAGGCAGAAAACCTTTCCAGAACAGCTCTCAGAAGGTGTGTTCCAGAGCTGTGGGGTTCTCTGCCCAGATCTCAGACCCCCACTGAGTCCTGACCCTGTTTGGATGCTGTAAAAGCCCATGGATCAGCACCCCCAGATCCACAGAGAAACACCCCTCCCCAACCCCCTGCCTCTCCCTGAGTTACCAGCAACAGACCTTTGGGGTCACAGGGAAAGCAGCCCCTTTTCCCCACTGAATAATGGGATAGGAGTGTGTGTGTATATATGTGTGTGTGTTTGTGTGTGTGTGTGTGTGTGTGTGTGTGTGTGTGTGTGTGTGTTGGGAGTGGGGAGAGGAGCTCTTCCCAAGTGACTCTTCGTTTATCTTTCCAGAGACGTATCAGATGCGGTCACTGGTAGGTGAGTGGTGTTTTCAAGCCAGGAGGTACAACTGGCCCCCATGGGCTCTGCCTTCCTTCCTCAGGCTGAGGGATCAGGCCCTGGGCAGGGGCCGGAGCAGAGACAGAGGAAGGGGTTTGAGGAGTGGCTGGGAGAAGTCGGAGAAACCAGCTAACTCTTGGTGGGGAACTGCCTTTCTTTTCCAGAGACCATAGAAGGCCCCATTCTCCCCATCGGTGAGTGTGTGTTGGGTGGGGCTGGGGGCTGGGGACGGGGTCCTACTCACACACATCTGGTGAGCAGAGTCATCGCCCGGCTCCACACTGCCCTGGGTCTGGCCCGGTGGGACGGAAGGGCTGGGAAGGCCCAGGCAGTGGAGGGATGGCCCGGCTGGACAGGAAGAGGGAAGCCGGAGGGATGGGGAGGAGGGAACACCTGATCACTATGACTCTCTCTCCAGGAAGAATTGAGGAGCCTGCTTGGAACAGTGAGTGTTTATTAAGAGGGAGCCTGGGGCTTGGGGGTACAAACCAAAGGCTGACACCCAAATCGGAAAGGTCCATGCAACGCAAAGCCTGAGTTCCAGTCCTCCAGTTTCACCCGCATCCCCCCACTCACCCTCTCACTCACTCATGCCTCAGTCACGCCTTCATGCAACAAACTTGTGAGGACTTGCGACAGCAGACATTAGTGTGAGCCCTGGGGACAGCAGAGGAGCCAGCAGACAGATGGCCGTCCCTTAAACTTCTCCTAGAGTCCTCTCGCGCTCAGCAGATGACCTGCGGCCACCTCGAGTCTCCACGGGAAGCAGAGAGCCCCAGGGTGCGGTCCTTGGCTAACTCTTTATAGACGAGACGATACGGGCACCTCCGCGTGCTCAGAAGGCAGCTCCTGAGAGACCAGCACTTCACAGACATGACCTCATATAATCGCCACAGCAACCTCACTTCAGATGTGGAAGCTGAGCCCACAGCACCTGAGAGTCCCCCGCTCCAGTATCCAAATCCAGATCCAATTTCTCCAGACACGTCCCAGAAAGGACCACCTGGTCATCCCCTTCCACTTCCCGTGATCCCTTTCGGTATCTCCATCTCTGCCTCCCACTCCCAACCCACCTCATTTCGGAGCATGGGGAGTGTCCGTCTTTCCATCCTGTTGGACAGCTCCAACCCCAGAGCTCAAACACGCCCTCCACAGAGATGCAGCTCAGCAGCTGCTGCCAGCACGCGGGCACTCTGTCTGTGTTGATGGGGAAGGGTTTCTTATAGCTGGAATGTTCTAATCTAAGCATTGCCCCCACTCTCTGCTTGGCATCAATGCCTGAGTGCAGAATTCCAGTACCTACATGACGAAATCTCCCAGAAAGTAAAGGAAATGGATTGGATCTCAAAGGACATTCGTGACATCTTGTTCGATAATGTCCAGGCCCTGCTCGGGGACGGCGAGGCTCTGAAGGACCTCAGAGACATGGTGAGAGGCCCTGCAGCTGTCGCAGGCCGATGGAACTTGTAAATGGGGAATGTTGCAGAGACGAGGCTGCAGAGACAGATGGGCAAGAACAGTGCGGGCAGTTGCAGGCAATCAGAAGGATTTCTGGGGTTGGGGACTCTGGGTCCTGTCCTCAAGGACCAAGACTGGGAGTGAAGACTCTGCATAGTGAGGGTGCTTGCTATTCCCTGGAGAGTGTAGAGAGACATCACCCCTGCTTCTTGATTAGAAACTTAGGGACCCAGATATAGAGTTAAAATGACAAGGCAGTGCTGTCAGCCTCGTCATCATCATCCCTGCCTCCTACAGCTCGAACAGGAAACTTTGGGTCATCTGAATGGCCCTGGTGGCACCATCCTCAATGTGCTGCGAGATGACTCAAAATTTCCATGGACTAACCCAGCGATCCTCATGCTTTACCTTCTTGAAGCCATAATGGGTGAGAGCGATTTGGAGAAGAGGGGATGAACCACAGGGTTGGAGCCCAGAGCCCACCTCTCCCCAGCTGTAAAATGTGATCATGTCTATCCTCACATCACACCTCTCTGCAGTCAGGAGGGCTCAGTGAGATGAACGCACCACATGACACAGAGCCTGAACCCTAGAACGACCCACCCATTTCATCCACTGGGGGTGGATGACCCAGCATCCAGACTCAGAGTCCCGTCCTCTGGACCATGTTGGGAGCATCCTGAGTCCATCCCAAGAGCAGAAGGGGGACTCCCAGGGAATGTGACCTTCAAACTATTGGGTTTATTCTTCTGCTGCAAGTTCCCCTCTGACAGGGTCTCATGGTTGAGTGGGGAAAGAAAAATAGGACTCATCACTCTCTTTATCCACATGTCCCCCATCCCCAGTGCTAAGTGATATCCAACAAGACCTGCTGGCCCAGTCCATGGAGAAGAGGTTCCTGCTCTATCAGCGGGAGCTGGTGAGAAATCCCCAGGGGCCAGCATCCGGGGAGGAGGGGGAGGGAACTGGAGAGAAGACTGAATCAAAGAAAACAGATGACATTTGGTTCTGCTGGGGAATGTGTGAATCATGTCCTTCTGGAGAGCAGATCCAATAGGTATGAGTCTCCTGGGAGAGTCTCAGTTTTCATGGCAATACTTGCAGAGCCCCCCACCCCCACCCAGTTCTAAAATAGCCACTAGGAATGTAGGTTTGAGGAGCTCAGGGGTTCTGAATAATGGACTTGATTTACTTACACAGTTCCCATTTGCAAACTCTCTTTCTTTCGCCATATGTATAGTTTAAGTACATACGTATTTATACTCCCCAAAGGCTGACCTGTAACATCGGATGCTCTCTCCTCCAGGTGAGGAGCATCCTGGAGCCCAACTTCAAATACCCCTGGTGCATCCCCTTTACCCTCAAACCCGAGCTCCTCGCTGCCCTGCAGGATGAGGGTGTGGCCATCACCTATGGCCTGCTGCAGGAGTGTGGCCTGAAGATGCAGCTGGACAGCCCCCGGTCAACCTGGGATCTGGAAGCCAAGGAGCCCCTGTCTGCCCTGTATGTGTCCCTGTCAGTGCTGCAGCAGCTGGCTGAGGCCTGAGCACCCCTGGGGGACGGTCAGTCCAGGGAGGCCTGGCCCCTCCCCAGCCTGTGCTTGATACCTGGGGATTGGGGCTCAAGGGACCATGCCTCTCTGCCTTCTGGGAGGGG
>RJWH01008209.1:0-32641 GCA_004363575.1 Solenodon paradoxus
CTGTCGGGTCCAGTTGTAGCGAAAGGGTGATTCGAGACGACATGTGACAGGGCCTGACAAGCTCTAAACTCTGTGCACGCGGAAGGGATTCCTGTTACGGTTTTAGGGTGAGGAAGCGGAAGGAGCTACAGCTAGTTCTGTTTCCGCCCTGGGCTGAGTCCTCAGGAGCCAGCTCCAGGCGTGAGCCGGTCCTCGGCGATCTGCACTGATCTTGGCACTTTCCCGCCTGCCTATGGGATGGTGAGTAAATACCTGAGACTCAGAGGCAACCACCTTGCAAGGGACTTTAAAGGTCACCTAGAACAAGTTCTCTCTGGCTCTACAGTCCTTGCTGCAGAGCGAAAGCACGTATATCTGTCACTCCTCACAGAATCTAGCCTAGCGCTCTGCCAGTCAGACAATCACTGTTTCTTGAATGAATGATTCAATGAATAAAGAAACAAGGTAAAGAGTAATGCTGGCCAAAAAATTTTTATATTCACAGAGCATTTAGCTCTACAGGAAGTTGGTTGTGCCCATAAATGACAGTGCTAACAATACTGACGACGATCAATCAGACATGAAGTGCGGGTCACGTCCTAGGACCCACAGGAAGAACTCATCCACAACTCATTTAATTCTTAGCCTTTCCCAGTGAGTAAGCACCACTATTACCCTCTGCAACTGAGGAGACTGAGGTGTGGGAAGGTGAAGAAGTCTGTGAAAAATCACTCAGCAGGTAACTAGAAAAGTTAAGAATAAAATCTAAGTTTGAATCCTGTGCTCTTTCTAGCGGTCTCCTTTCACTCACCGGTCCTTCCTGCAATGTCCCTCCAAGAGATTAAAATTCCCCCTTTTTTCTTGAAACCTGGTTTATTTGAGTAAATGATGGGCTGTACTTTGTTGCTTGGCGAGCAAGGAAATGGGGAAAGGACCCCCATTTAACTAATTTCTAATTCAGTTCTTGAGAACTTGACAGAACTGAGTCAATTATGTCATTATTTTGACAGAAATGTCCACATTGACACAACTTTTTGCTGGCAACGGAAAGTGATAATTCAGAGAAAGGGTCTATGGTTAGGAAGGATGGGAATTGCGACTTGAAGGAACTCATGCTTTCCAACATCGCCTTTTCAGCAGCCTTTCCTAATCCCCTAAATAAAATAACACACTGCCTCCTTCACCTGCATCCTCTCTCCCTGCTTGATTTTTCTTCATAGCACTTATTACCACCTGAGCAGACATGCTCTTCGGTCTATGTGCTCTGTTCCCCTGGAGGAGAGGGGCTCCCTCAGAGCAGGAGCTATATTTGGCTGCAGGTACATCTCTAATGTCTAGAACAGTGTCTGGTACACATGAGACTGTGAGTAAATAAATGCTTGGTGAATCGATGGACTCAATTGTTTGGAGACTAACAACTTGCATAACAATTTTGTGAAACGATTGCAGCAAATTGGCTCTTGGTGTTACTGGGTACTGAAGACTAGGGCTTCATTTTGCACAGCCTTCTAAAGCAACTCCACTCCACGTTTCCTCACACTCTGGTTTGTCTCAACATGTGCAGTGCCCCATGATATCCACAATTTGACATTTAGATTATTTCTTGCAAATAGTTTGAAGCAGCCTCACACATCATGGGGTGACATGACTTCCCTGGAGTAGCTGGAATATGGGAGACACAGTCAGAAAATGCTCCTTTGATCAGCTACCTGATCCCTACTCCCTGATTTGTACCACCACATGTCCTGGACCTGGTCATACGAAAGTTTACTTTCCTCTGGGAGGCACAAGGCCAACTAAAGACAGGACTGGTGTTCACACATGCCTCCACTGGAAGACACTGCTTTAGGTGAAGTTCAGGGCTGCATATACTTTCCCTGAAGAGCAGGCCACAAAGATTTTACCACCCACAGTGACATCTCCCCATAAATGAATTGATAATGTTAATCTGAAGACTCCTTAATGAGATACAAATATAAAATAACCGTAGTTTCTCTAGCAGTTACTGTCTCATACCACTTGGACCTAATTATAGAGAGCCTTGTTAAAACAACTTGAAAACTGCAGAAAGCTAAACAGTCAGATAGTCAATTAAACAGATTACTTTAAGGCAAATGGAAAATGCTACATGTTTTTTCCCAAAGTTGAATTAATCCCACATTCCTATGCTTTGGTCACTCCTGACAACACCTTTTCCAAAAGCCAGTTTGTGCCTCTTCAGGTCCAATGGCATATAGAAAATTGTTTTCTCTAAGATTAAACACACAAAAACCCCATTATTCTTTTGTTCATGTCCCCATCATGATGTCCCGGTTTCTCTCCCAACATTGAATAGAAAGCTGTCTTTTTAATTTTAGCGAGTAGTGAGGTTGGAGCATTTGCAGACATCAACAGACTCTTGGATTCACAAATTTCCTTATGGCCCCAACCTAAAATCTCTTAATTTTGTGAGCAGGCAGACCATGAAGAGAGGCATATCTCTGGTGTGGATTAGAAACTTTATCAAAAGAGAATGGACAATTTTGGTTCAATCAATCACTCCGTCAACGAGTGCTTTCAGAGCGCCCAGTACCAAGCCAGATGATACTGAGGTCACAGAAGAGGTCAGGCACGTGGTCCCTGCTTCCAGTCTATTCAGTGACTATTAGTCAGCCTTCCAAGAGCTGAGCCCTAGAGCTGTAACAGAACTATTAGCTATAAGCACATGGAACTGTAACACAGAAGAGAGTTAAAACAATAAGGACACTTAAAAAAAAAAAAAAAAAAAAGAAAGAAAGACGTTTTTGCAAATTGTAGTTCATGGTTGCCTGGTACTTACTTAAAAATACCCATAAGTAAAAATCCTTCAAACCTCAGTGATGTGTGATTTTCAGCTTCCCCACCAGCTTGGATATCCAGGGATCCCGCAGAGGGTTGCTGGAGGAGCAGCCACAGAAATAAACAGAAGCCTTTGCTATCACATGGCAAGCAAGTGTCACATCTCTTGAGCATCCCAGGTAGCTGGGGCAGCCCCCTGACAATGGATGAAACGATATCACATTCAGCCAGAAAATAACCCAGCAGAAACAGTGAGATGACACATAAACCCACAAGCTTGGCTATAATATGAACCAACAATATATGAGCACACTGTACTTCTGCAGCCACTCTAGAGAAAGAAAGAGAGTAAAATGTGTGAGAAAGCCACCATTAAATTACTCACCATTAGCCCCTACAGTGTGCTCCAAACTATGCGGACATCCATACACACACCAACACACATCCGCACACACAGGGAGAGAGAGAATGTCGCAGTTAAATTTTTTACTAGTATAATGAGGGAAGAGACCAACAGAAGGAGCTCCCTGGGCTAATTTTCTAGCCAGCAGCCACTGCAGTGTTCCCACTAGGAGACTGAGAAGGAGTGAGAGCAAAGTATAATAAATAATGACTGACTCTGCTGGTCAGGAGACATTATCACTCTGCTTGAGGGATCTAAGCATATGCTCATCCAGGAAGCTTCTCAGGTGTAGAGACTGAGGAGAGGGAGGAAAGGAAGTCAGAATGTCTTGGACCTACCTCATGCATGGTCACTGAAATTAAAAGAAAACATTTAAACAAGCCAGTAACATCACCAGAAGTTACATATTGCTAACTCTAAAAGTGACTGAATACTCCAGTTTTTCCATTTTTAATTTATTTTTAATTTGTGCTTTTATATGGCTGTGTAGGGAGAAGCCAAGCTATTTTACATTTCTGTTAGGCATTTGTTACAAGCTGGTATACTTCTTTGTGTCAGCTTCTATGGCTTAGGACAGCAAAAGACTCCAAATCTTTACTCTGTGCTCACCTACAGAGATACGTTCTGTGTAGCAGGAAAAGAGGAACTGGAAAATTCAAGGAAAATCCAGAGGCAAACTATTACCCAGCTCAGGGAAGTCAATTTTTCCTGTTTCAGGACTAAAGTTGACTTTGATGTGTTATAAGCAAATGAATTAGTATCAAGTCAGATGGGCATTAATGCTGATAGGATAAAAGGAAAGACTAGGCATTGTTCATCTTATATGACTATCCTAGAAAATGAAAGAAACAGAATCTGTAAGTTCAAGATTTGTTTTTTTTTTTTTAACTGAATTTATAGTGCCCAGAGTGTAACCATGTGTCTTGCATATAAAGAAACTCAAAAAGACCAATAATATATTCTTCAACAGTTGGAGGAGCAGCAGGGTCTGGGTTTACCTTCCTAACTAAAACAATTAAAAAAAAATAAACAAAGCCCTAGTCCACAAGATATATCGGACATGAAGCGGTGAAGGACTGTAACGGTTACGGCATAGGAAGCAAGTGAAATGAGCCTATGATTGACCCTGATTAGAATAGGGAAAGGCTTCCAGTTATGGAGCAGGGACAGGGAAGGATCCCAAGTGGGACTGGGTGGTCTCCACTGGATGAAGACACAGGCTGAGAGTCCTGGGGACCAAAGCAGCTATTACTTACCGGGAAGAGGACCAAAGATGAGAGAAAGTTAGCCCAGAAGAACTTAGTAGAGTCCCTCTTGAGAATTCAACTGAGTAATTACTAATGCATGTCAGGAAACTACTAGGGAAAGATCATCACAAAAGAATAGAAGGAATATCTGTAGATGCAGGAATAGTACCTATTAGTAGTAGTTAGTTAGTAGTAGTTAGTTAACTTGTTAGTTAGGAATTGTACCAACCAGAGTAGAAAACCTCATAATTTGGGGCACTGGACAGAATAATCAGAAAGGTTTTTCCTTAGTAAGTTTTTCCTTAGAAAAATAACTAACCGTAGATTGATCCCTTCTAATAGAGCTTAGAAGCAAGACATGAAGTCACTAAACAACCTCTGATTAATGTAACAGTATCTTTTAAAAAAATTCAAGAAGATTTATAGGAACACAAAATATCCAGTACCCATCAAGATAAAATTCACAATGTCTGATATTCGATCAAATATTCCTAGCATGCAAAAATTAGAAAAATAAGACACAGAAAAAAGCAATGAATCAAAATGGATCCAGAAATGACTCAAATAAAAAAAATAATAGATAGGAGGTTAAAATAATTACTATATCTGTTTTACATATGTTTAGAAGCTAGACAAATGACTGAACATAAGTATAGATGTGGATGATACAAAGAGCCTCATATCAAGTATTTAACTTGATAAATATACTGAATGAGATGGAGGAAATTGAATACATAGCTATAAAAGTTATTAAAAATTAAACACAGAGAAGAAAGAGAACTTAAAAATATAAAGTAAGCAGAGCATTAGTGAACTTGGATGACCTTTTTATTGAAATCTCTAAGGAAGAGGAGAGACAGAGCAGGGACAGAGCAAATAACTGATGAAAAATGGCTAAAAATCTTCCAAATTTGATAAAAACTATAAACCCATAGCTCCAAGGAGTCCAATGATCCCCAGTATAAGAAACAGAAAAAACCCATGTGAAGTCACAATATAATAAAATTGCTTTAAAAAGATGATAAAAAGAAAACCTTAAAAACAACTGGAGGAAAAAATACATTATATACATAAGAGCAATGATAATGATGAAAGAACATTCTTATCAGAAAAAAATTCAAAATTGAGGACAGTGGAGAAAACTTGTTAAAGTGATGAAAGAAAAAAATATCAACCTATAGGTCTTGGCTTAATAAAAAGCTTTCAAAAATAAAAGTTTGTAATGTAAACTTCGAATGTAAAAGTTTTTAGTATTTCTGAAAATATGAATTGTATAGAGATAAACAATGAATAAACAAAGTATGGTAAAGAAAATAATTAATGTGAAAGAAAAAATTTTTGAGACATATAAAACTTGAAAGACTGAATCACTATAATAACTGTTAAATAAGAAGTGAATGAAAATGATGCCAAGTGTAAATTTCTATGTAAACAAAGGAATAATGAAGATCAGAAAAGGTAAATATAAAGTCTATTTATTAAGTATCTTTTAAAAAGTCTGCTTTTTAAAGCAAAATAATGACTATTGTATGGCTTATAACATATGTAGAAGTAAAACTTTAAAAAATAATAGCATAAAGGTCTAAATGGGATATACTCATGTACATTTTTTAATTATATGAGAAGTGGTACAATATCACTTGAAGAAAAATTATGAAAAGTTAAAGATGTGTACTCTAAAAAAAGAAATTCACTAACATAATCCAATGAATTACATCTAACTTTCAAAAAAAGAAAATATATCATGAAAGATTCACTGAATCTAAAAGAAGAAACATTGTGATAAAAGGACAAAGTACAGATAAACAAATAGAAAAATGGCAGTTTTGGCCTAGCTACATTAATTATTATTAAATATTATTAAATATTATTAAATGTAAATGATCTGAACACTTATATTAACATAAGATTGTTAAATTTAATAAAACAAACAACAAATAACTATATATTGCCTATCACAAAACCACTTAAAATACATAAACACAAATATGTTAGGAGTAAAATAATACAGAAAAAATATTGTGATAGTACTGAAAGTAGGCTAGAGTATCTAGATTAATATCAGACATAATAAATATCTGAGCAAAAATATATATCAGGGATGAAATAATTTTTAACAAGGAAAAGAGTTCATGAAGAGTTCTAATAATCCTAAATGTTTACATAATTAAGGAAGATGAAGGAAAATACTGGTTAATAAAAAGGGGAAATAGATAAATTCACAATTAATTTATTCCAATAGTTACTAGGACAAGTATATAGGAAATTATCAAGAATACAGAAGGTTTGAACAATGTATCAACAAATTTGACCTGACATTTATAGAACACTCCACTGGACAAAGTAAATACATTTTTTTCTCAAGTGTACACATAACATTTATGAAGAGAGGCCAGATTTTGACCCATAAAAAGTAATTTTTGATAAAAGTTAAAGGATTCTGGTAACACAGAGTTAGGTTCTTACTGAAATAAAATAATAACTGAAAAATATCTAGAAAATCTTCCAAATATTTGGAAATGAAATGACAAACTTCTAAGTAACCCATAGGTCAAAGAAGAAATCAAAAGGGAAGTAAGAAGCATTATAAATTAATGAACTATAAATTACTTATTTACTAAATTAACTGAATTATTTATTTGAATTAAATGAAAGTAAAAACAAAAGATAAAAATGTGGGATATAACTGGACAATGGGGAAGAACATTTAGTAATGTGGTGGAGGGCATGGTGTTTTGAAATATATCTAAGAAATGGGGAACCTATACATAGGAAATTATTTCAATGTGTATAATAATTGCTACAATAAAAATAAATGAAAGAATGTGGGATACAGTTAAAGTAGTAACGAGAGCAAAGGATAGCTCTAAAATACCTATTGCAGATAAGAAAGATATCAAAAGAATAACTTCAGCTTCTACCTTAAGGAACAAAAAAATAGTTGAATCAATCTTCAAATCAAGCAGAAGAAAGATAACAAACATCAGAGAAGAACTCAATTAAATAGGAAAAATAACAATAAAATCAAAAGCATGCTATTAAAGAAAAATCAATATGATCAATAAATTTCTTTACAGACTGATCAGGGGATAAACAGAGGATACAAACTGTCATTATCTCCAACAAGAAAGATGATACCACCTCAGATTCTACAGATATAAAAATTATAAAATTATAAACAACACTTTACCAATAGATTCTACAACATAGAAGAAACTGACAGATTTCTTGAGACATAAACTACCAAATAGATGCAAACTACCAAGAACTCAAAAATCTGAACAGTCTTGTATCTATTGTAGTGAAAAAAAACAATCCCATAAAGAAAACACCAAGCTCACCTTCCCTGCTGAATTCTATCAAAGAACTAAGATAGAAATACAGTTAACTCTTAAACAAGAGGCATTTGAACTGCATGAGTCCACTTATATGAAGATTTTTTTTTCAGCTCTTCCCTTACTACTCCTCAGTCTACTCAGAATGGTAATAATGAGGATGAAGACCTTTATGATGATTCATTTATGATTTCCTTAACAAAAACTGTTCTCACTTTACTTTAAGAATATAATATATAATACATATAACATATAAAATATGTGTTAATAGCAGGCTATTGGTAATTAAATTTAGGGGAATCAAAATGTACATGGATTTTCAAGTGCTTGGGGTGGGGATGGGTCAGTCCCTCTGAACCCCATATTGTTCAAGAATCAACTGTAATACCAACTATGCAAATTCTCACAGAAAATCAAGAGAAAATAATCCAACTTATTCAAACTAGGTGGTCAGCATTACTCTGATACCACCCAGGCGAAGATAACTCTTTCATGACTATGGATACAAACATTCTTCTAAAAGATTAGCAAATTGAATTCAATAATATATATATGTTTTTCATAAAGTAAAAAACTTTGATTTTATAAACCAATTAAACACAATTAAAAGTTTCTCTGTCTCGCTCTCACACACACACATTTATTCTGTGGAATACTGCTTCTGTTGGATATCATGAAATTCTTCAGAAAAATAATTTTAGAAATACTGGATTACACACAGTTAAACATGTTTCTCTAACACAAGATTTCTCAGAACCCTTAATACACTTTACACAGTGAAACTCATCAAGAGAACATAGCTCACAGGATTTCTTAAATGTATTTGGCTACATAATCCTTTTTCAAAAGCACTTAAAATAATGAATGACCTTTATAGGTCACACCTTGGGAACTACGTGGGCAGATGGTCACTTACTATTAAGTATGAAAGATTCAATCAAGTACAAAAGACTCAAGCTACATGTGAACAGTTTCTTCTAATGTCAAGATTATGTTAATACCCTAACACCAAACTTAGCATTCCATTTGATTTGCTGGCTTGGCAACTGACTCCTAAATTTTCAAAACTTTAAAAACAATATCCAGGTCACACCAATTATTATTCATGGAAAAATACTTTAGATAGAGTTGGACTAAACCCGTCTAGCAGTAACGCAATTCCTTTCCACGGTATGTTCCACCATCCATGCAGAAACTATGCATCCTATGACTGCTTAGCAAAAATAAGCTCAAGAGACAAGATCAGAACAGAATTGATTTGACCATGATCAATAACAATCTAATGTAAAATTTAGGTACTAATATTCCCTTTAATATAGTAGAAACCCTAATATGAAATAAAAACCCTTGAAGAGCTATTTTGCATGGCACAAAACATTCCTGCCAACAACCTTATTTGAATGTTTCAGTTAATTTCAGACTTGTAATGTTGATCTCTACTGAGTAGATAAAATTGCATGAATTTATAATGAAAATACCTCCAGGCCTAAGTCTTCATGTTCATAAATGCATGGCATGGGCCCTATAAAGAGCAATTTCCTGCGTCACATGCAAGGCATTCTCAGGATCAAGATCCATCTCTATTTTACACCATTCAGTAGCCAGTATGCTCTCCTCTCCCTGTTGTGTCATCAGGAGGAACAAAGACAAGGCAATTTTTCAGAATACAGACATTGCCTTCCCTCTAACAGAGGAAATGGAATAAAAAGTGATAGAAACCAAGACTATCTGAGTCTCGGTTTACCATCACCCATGTAAAAGTTCCAGGCAGTAAAAATGACAAGAGTAAAATTTCATCCACATGGGAAGAATCTTATCTAAAATACTGACACTGTGGCATATGCTTGAAGGTCCTTTGGGGAATCAGAAGAGAGGAACTGAGGTACCCTGGAACGCAAGTCTGCCTCTCAGCTCTAAAGCAATTAGATTAAAAAACAAATTAAGATGTCATGGTCAGGGAGCATATTTTTACATGGTAGCTCACAAGTATTTATTAAGTATGCACCATATGATCTGAACCTGGAATGTAAGAGTCTATTAAACAATACCATTGCTCTTACGGAGTGAGTTTTTATCTAGTGAGGGAGACAGAACAGAAAGCAATGTCATTGTAATAATTCAATGGAGTCCAACATGAAATACCATGTAAGCATATGGGAGAGGTAATTAACAATCTGAGGAAAAAAAGATATTCTGGTGGTCCTGAGACCTAAGGAAGACATGGAGTCATCTATTGGAAGAGCAATATTTACAAAGGCTGGAGGAAATAGAAATACTGCAATACTTTGGAGGGTATTATTCCTTTGGGCCTTACTATGACTCTGGCAAGTAGGTAAGACAAGGTAGTGACCAGTGAAAACTATCAGCAAACTATCCACCAATAGTGACAATTGTTGTGGACAGACAAGATATTTCTTTCAGCCAGCAGCTTTTTCCAGTATTTCTGTGAGCAGTTCCACAGTGACTGCCAAACCTGCCACTGTTTCAGAAGTTTTCAAATCTTGAGAAGATCAGGTAAGTGATGGCTCTTTGGGGTATTTCCCCAAAGGAAACTTAGGTGTCAAGATTGCTGATGTTTCTATTGGCTCAAAATCAAAATTAATACTTAGTTCAGTTTGCTAAAAGAGAGATTTCCTAATTATTACTCAGATGATTTAAGGGACAAAAATAACAAGCAGACACTTGAGGACCACTGCAGAAACACTCTCAAGAGTGAGAGTCGGTCTTCTTCTTGAAAGGAAGAAAGGGAAGAAAAGGCAGGTTGAAAGATAAGCCCCAACCTTATATAAGCCAGATTGTGGGGAATTATTTTGGTGCTGTATCTTTTCCTTCCTCTTCCTATCTGGCCATCTCTATTGTTAACTGGTTTTTTGTTTTGTTTTTTTCCTTCTGTCTGGCCTCTGCAGGTATTTTTAGTGAATGTTGATCCTGCTTTTCTACATTAGCCCCCTATTCTGTTCCTTTCATTTCCCCCTCAAGAGACTTGAGCCCTTGAAATCTTACAAGGGAATGGGACCCAATGTCTGTTGTCTGGAACTGCTTCCTGCTGAGTTTTGGGTGTAGGCCTGACCTAACCTAAGGGGCTCAATTCCTTGGTCTCTACCTGTCCCCATTGCAGAGAGAGGGGCAGGAATGGAGTAGAATGAGGTCACATTTTCTCTAAAAGATGTTGATAGCCGGTGTCCTCCAGTGTAGTAGATTAAACCCGTTAGGCCATCAGTTGGAGATGGCATTTCTGCAGCCTAGAAGAGATAAACATTACCAAGAGATTAAATAGACAAGGACCCAAAACAAAGAGGATAATGATTGCTATTAAAGGGCCAAGAAAAGGGAGAAGCCAAGTGGGAGGGAAGACTTGACAACTTTCCAAACCTCCTGACTCAGGGACTGAATAAACAGACTCTTTCAGCCACTGTCCCTGTTGGATAATTTTGTTTGTATTAGTCTTGACTAGATATAAAAACAAGAGGTATTGGCTTTCACCTCAAAGGAAATCTAGTCAGGCAATGATCTAATACTATCGTGGTCAATTTACAATATTGTCCTTTTTTTTAATAGAGACTTCTATCATGGTTTGGAGATAATTCCAACAGTGACTGTGTTAGAGATAACACCATAAATTAATCCAGATGAAGCAATAGGGCAAATATGCCAAAAATTATAATTCCTATAGCTCTTTTCTTCTGGCTCTTTCCGGCAGAGTACTGGAGAATAAGGAATCCAGTAATATGTCCTGGTGGAGGCAGTGCATATCCAGCTGTCCACATGACTGGCAGTCTTTCTAGGTTGAGGCATTGGGTGGTCACACCTTGTCCCTTCAGTAAACCCTAGAAACATCTTTCCTTTTGCTAAGCAGATGATTCCCTTATCCTCTGAGACCTGCAAAGGTACAAGGGAAAAATGGTTAAAGGAGACCCACTTATGATATTCTGAACTACTGAGCACTGCTGAGCCCTCAAGTTATTTTAAGATGGACAAATTTGAGGGGAGTGATTGAGTGACCTACTGGATCTTTGGGAGTTGGTCCCAGGAATGTGTATCTTCAAAAATTTCTCTAGGAGATTCTAATAGTCATTCAAATTGTGGAAACCTCTGAGCTAGAAAAGATTATTAATGAGGTTGAAAGATGTCTCTGATGTTCGTATAGACCAGAGAAATTGTTTCTCATTCAGGGTCACAGATCCCAACCTCATTAATCTTAAAAGAGTTGCAGGAAAGTGGTGATAAACATTTTACTCTAATGGTTCAAAAACTGATCTTGGAAAAAACTATGGAGCTAGTAAAACAAGTTAATAATTGTCAAGGGTTAGGGGAGAGGGAGGGATGAATAGGCAGAGCATAGAGGATTTAGGGTAGTGAAAAACTATGTATGATATAATGGTTGGTACATGTTATTATAACTTGTCAAAGCCTACAAGAATGTACAATACCAACAGTAAACTCTAATGTAAACCATGAACTTTGGGTAAAAAATGAAATATCAGTGTAGATTCATCAATTGTAACAAAAGTATCTCTCTGGCAGGGATGTTGATAAAGAGGGGGCTTATGTCTATGGAGGGGCAAAAGGCATATGAGAAATTGCTGTACCTTTATCTCAATGTTGCTGTCAACCTAAAACTGCTCTATAAATACTGCTTTTTCTGTTACAAAATTTAGTTATCGCCATCAATAAACCAATAAGAAATTAACTGGCATAAAGATAAATATACAGATCAGTGGAAGAGAGTAGAAAGTGAGAAATAAAATTGTGTATATAGAGTCAAATGATTTTTAGCAAGAGTTGCCAAAAACATTCAATGGGAAAAAGATGTCTTTTCAACTTTGGGTGTTGGGAAACTTGGATATACATGGGTTAAAGAATAAAAGTGGGTCCTTATCTGACACCATGTATAAAAATTAACTCAAAATGGATCAAAGATCTAAATATAAGAGACAAAACTGTAAAACTTTTAGAAGAAAGCAAAGGAAGAAAATTTTGTGACACCGAATTTGGCAATAGTTTTTCATGGATTTGAAACCAAAAGCAGAGGCAAAAAAAGAAAACAGATAAATTGAACAACATCAAAATGTAAAAAAATTTGGCACCAAAGGACACAATCAACAGAACTCAACAAGTAAATAATAACAGAAGAAAATATATACACATTAAATATATAATATGGGGTTAATATCTAGATTATATAAATAACTCCTGCAACTTAAAACAAAACCACCTGATTTTTTTTTAATAAGCAAAATTTCAACTTTTGGTTTCTGCTCTGGCACGTAAGGAGCATAGATGTCACCATTCCTGTCCTAACAATAAGTAAAATGTTGAATAAACTGAAAAACCATCAACTTTTCTTACATGTCAGGGAAATGAGGTTATAGGTCAAATTTCTAGCCTTTAAATTGGAGAAATCAGTGAATCATAGAGTTACAGCTTACCAGGCCAGACATCCATGAGTAGAAGTCTCTGCAGAAATCAGTGCCAAGATAGGAAACTGAACTGTAGTTGATTAATTTCTTCAGGCTCAGTGTGGACAACTCTGATTGATAAAAACCCAAGGGGTACCAAGTAGTGCCCACACTTTTGTGACTTTCACAATCAGGAACTCTACCAGGTCTTTAAGTGACACTTTTGGAGAAAAAAAGTCACCTCATACTTCCAACAGGGGAAGAGGAAAAGCAACTATTTTAAAATACACCAAAGCATTCTCTTCTTCTTAATGAGGACTGCCTTTAGAGAAACTATTTTACCACAGCATAATGGCTGGGTTTTAATCAGGACCAGCTGAACCGGGGGAAGGGAGATACTGAACTCCAGCCTGCTCTGACCTTCCATCTGGGAGAAAGGAAATATTCAGTTCTAGCAATCTCTAGACTTTCAAATGAGGGAAGAGAAATACACAACTCCACCCCCATTAGTCATATATATATATCAGAAGATGCACAAGTGAAGGTGAAATAAAAGCTAATTTTTCTTTTTATTAATTGAACAATAACAATTTATTCCAAATAATAGTAGAAATTTAATCAAACATGTATGTTTATGTATTTATATATACTTCTATATATGTGAAATGACTGACAGCAATTAATTACACTGGATACATCAAGAGGGAGTAATTAGGAATATTTGTTAATATTAGGTACTCACACTATATGTGAAGTGGTAAAATGCTATTTGAAAGTGGACTTGCTTTATGGTTAAATGCATATTGTAAACTATAACACAGCCACTAAAATATTAAAATGTATGATTGACAAGCTGAAACAGGAGTTAAAATAGATTCATATAAAAGGATCAGTTAGAAATTACAAAAGGCAGAAACTGTGAAAGACAAAATAGGAATAAGAAAAAGGGCAATAAAAAGAAAACATCAATAAATATGGTAAATAATTGATCAATATATCAATAATCAACTTAGAAGTCAATGGTTTAAATTATACTAATTAAAATGTAGAGATTTCCAGAGTGGTATCAAAAAGCAAGACCCAAATATATGTCATTTATAAAAATAACTTTAAATACAAAGATACATATAGATTAAAAATAAGAGGGTGGAGAAAAACATACTATGCTAACAATAACCAAAAGAAAGTAGAATCAGCTATATAATTTCAGTCAGCAGAGACTGCAGAGTACAGACATTTATCAGGGATAGTGAGGGGGACTGCACAATGATAAGATGGTCAATATTCCAAGAAGACTTAACAATTCTTAATGTGTATGCAACCTAACAACAAAGCATAAAAATATATGAGGCAAAAACTGACAGAATTGCAAGAATAGATGAATCCACTGTGATAGCTGAATAACTGACAGCCCACTATTAGGAACGGACAGATTCAGTAAGCATAAAATTAGTAAGGACATAGTTGAATTCAAAAGCATCATCAATCACCTGAATATAATTGACACTGGTGGTCTATCTTCTTCTGAGAACAGCAGATAAAACACTTTTTTCAAGCTCAGATGAAACATTTATCAAGAAAAAGCAGTCTGGAGGCCATAGCAAACTTGAAAGAATAGAAAATCATGCAATATTTACTCTAAGGATACAATGAAATTAAACTAGAAATCAAGAACAGAAAGATAACAGAAAATCTCCAACTATTAGAAGATTAACAACACATGGGTAAGAGAAGAAATTTCAAGAAAAAGTTTTAAATATTTTCAACTAAAAATATGAGTATGACATCAAAATTGGTGGGATTCAGTAAAAACAGTGTTTAAAGGGAAATTTATAGCATTGAATGCATATATGAGAAAAGAAGAAAGGTCTGAAATTCAATCATCTAAGTTTCCACCTTAGGAAATAGAAAAAGAAGAGCAAATTAAATCCACAGCAAGCAAATAAAAAAGAAATAATAATAAAAATTAGAGTAGAAAATAATGAACTTGAAAACAGGAGTTCAATAGAGAAAATCAAGAAAACCAAAAGCTAAGTCTTTTAAAAGATCAATAAGATTGAGAAGTGTGTCATAATTAAAGTAGGTACATTACTACAGATCCCATCGACATTAAAAACATAGTAAAGAAATATGAACAACTCTGTGCCCCAAATCTTAATATCCTAGATGGAATGGAACAATTCCTAGAAAGATACAATGTAAGATTAACACAAAAGCATGTTAACAATCTGACTAGGCCTATATCTATTACAGAAATTGAATCAGTAATTAATAACCTTTCAAAATATAAAACACTAGGTCCAGATGGGTAAATACTGGTAAATTCCACCAAATATTTAAGGAAGCTATTAGAGTTATTTTCTCTAGTCTCTTCCAGAAGATAGCAGCAGCAGAACGTTATAACTCTATGAGGACAGCATTATCTTAATAACAAAACCAAGTAAAAACATCATAAGAAAATAAAACTTCATCAGTATCTTTCATGAACATAGATACAAAATTATTCAACAAAATCAATAAATCAAATGCAACAATTTATTCAAAGAATTATACATCATGATCAAGCAGGATTTATTTCAGTTATACAAGTCTTGTTCAACATAACAAAATCAATTAATGTAACCCCATTAACACACTAACAAAAAAAATCACATGATCATATAAACAGATGCAGAATAAATAACACTTGGCAAAATTTATCACTCATTCATGATAAAAATTCTAATAAATCTAAGAATAGGGAGGAACTTCTTCAAAATGATAAAGAACATCTATATAAACTCTACATCTAATATACTTAGTAGTGAGAAACATGAAGTTTTCCTGCTAAGACCAGGAACATGACATATATGTCCTCTTCCATCACTGCCTTTCAATATTGTATTTGACGTCCTTGCTAATGAAATAAGCAAAGAAAAGGAAATATAGCTATAGAGCATGGGAAGGAAGAAACAAAATCATCTTTATTTGCAAACAACATAAAAATATGTGGAATTGACCAAAATACTTCTGTAACTAATAAGCAATTATATCAAGGTAGCAGGATGCAAGATATTAATGTTTAAAAGTCAGTCACTTTTCTATATACTAGCAATGAACAAATGGGATTTAAAATGAAAAACACATTGCCATTTAAAAGCAGCATCTAAAATTAAAAACAAGTACAAATTTAACAAATTATGTATAAGATCCATAAGAGGAAAACTATATAATTCTGATAAAGCATATCAAATAACTAAATGGAGAGCTCTTCTATGATTATGGATATGAATATTTAATATTGCCAAGATGTCCATTCTTCCCAATGTGGTTTTAGATTCAATGCAATCCAACCAAAATTCTAGATTTTGTGGATATCAACAAACTGATTCTAAAGTTTATATGGAGAGACTAAGACACAACTAACCAACTCAACATTGAAGAAAAAGAACAAAATCAGGCAAGTGACGCTATTCAAGTTCACAATTAATTTTTAAGGAACAGTAATCAAGAAAGTGTGGTATTGGAGAGTGAATAGACAAATAGATGAATGGAATAGAATAGAAAGCCTAGAAACAGACCCACATAAAATAATCAATGGATCAAGAATAGTCTTTTCAACAAATGGTGCTGGAACAATCGGACTTTCAGTGCAAGAAGATATGAATACAGACACAGACCTTACACTATTCACAAACATTAACTCAAAATTATCATAGATCTAAAAGTAAAACGCAAAACTATGAAACTCCTAGTGATGACATAGGATAAAACTTAGATGACCTAGGGTGTGCTGATGCCTTTTTAGATGCAATGCCAAAGCCACAATTCATGAAAGAATAAGTTGGATTTAATTAAAAGTAAAAAACTGCTCTACAAAAGACAATGCCAAGAGAATTAGAAGACAATTTAAAGACAGGGAGAAAATATTTGCAAAACAGACATCTGAAAAAGAACTGATATATGGAAAGAGCATTTAAAATTCAATAAGAAAATAAAAATCCAATTAAAAAGTGGGCATACAATTCTATTGAGTATATATATATATACCACAAAACTTACATCCACGCAAAAACCTGTGCATGGTTATTTTAGAAGCTTTATTTCCAATTGCCAAATTTTGGAAGCAACCAAACACCCTTCAGTGGGTGAAAGAATAAATTGTGGTATATCAAAACAATGGAATATCATTGAGTACTAAAAAGAAATGTCATTGATTCATGAAAAGGCATGGAGGCACCTTAAGTGCATATAACCAAGTGAATATAAGGCCAATCTAAAAAAGGTTGTATAGTTGTTTGATTCCAACTCTATAATATTCTAGAAAAGGCAAAACTATGAATACAAGAACAATATTAGTGGTTGCCAGGGTTGAGGGGAGGGAGGGATAAATAGAGCATACAGGATTCTTAAGCAGTGAAACTATTTCATATTATGCTATCATGGTGGATACAAGCCATACATTTGTTAAGTCCACAGAATGTACAACACAAAATGTTATTCCTCATGTAACTTTAGGTGGACTTTGAGTGATGATGTATCAAAGTTGATTCACTGTAACGAATGTATCATTCTGTTCAGGGATTTTGATATTGGGGGAAATGTACATGGAAGAGGGCAGGAGATACATGGAAACTTACACTCAACTTTTCTATGAACCTAAATTTTCTCTAAATAATAGCTTGTAATTTTTAAAGAGTAAGCAAAGGACTTGAATAGGCATTTTTGCAAAGATATACAAATGACCACTAAGCTCATGAAACAGTGGTTAACATCATTAATCATTAGGGAAATGCAAATCAAAACCACAAGGAGATATCACCAACTATTAGAATGGCTACCATCAAAAATAAAACAAAAGGAAAAACCTGAAAATAACAAGTATTAACAATGATATGGAGAGAATAGAATCCTTCTCCACTGTTGGTAGGATGTAAAATGGTGGAACCATACCACAGTATGACAGCACCAAAAAATGTAAAATAAAGTTAGAATTACTTTATGACCTAGAAATCCACTTATAGGTATATGCCAAAAGAATTGAAAGCAAGCATCTCAGAGATATTTGGAGACCCAGATTTATTTATTAATTCATTTGTTTATTTAATAAGTTGTTTCATTTTTAGTTTGCATTGTTACATGATTTTGAATATATTGAATTCACACCTCAGTCTGTGTGCATTTCACATTACTCCTATCACCAGAGTTTCAGTGCCTGTTGCCGCCACCTTTACTCCTTCCATGCCTTGTTTGCTTTCCCCTTCTAGCCCCTTGCAGCCATAGTCCTACATCCTGTGAGTTTATTGCAATTTGTCTGTTCACTTATTTTCTTTATATTCCACAGATGAGTGAAACCATCCTGTACTTGTCTTTTGATATCTGGTTTATTTTGCATAACATAATCACCTCCAGTTCTATTCAGGTTATTGCAAGGGTATGCAGAATTCCATTCAGTATATATGCCACAATTTCTTTTTTAGGTTTTTTCCATGGGTTGGCTATTGTGAATATCACTGCTATGAACATAGGAGAGCAAATATTTTCTTCTGATTAGTGTTTTTGCATTCTTTCGGTATAGTCAAATGGCAGATGCTTATCTTTTAAAAAAAATTTTGAGAAATCTTCATATTGTTTTCCAAAGAGATTGCACTAAATTATATTTACACCAATAGTATAGGCTAGGTCTTTTTTTCTCCATATCCTCTTCAGCAATTGTTGTTTATAGTTGTTTTGAAATAGGCCATTCTCACATGCATGAGATGTTATCTCATGTGGGTTTTTATTTGCATTGCTCTGATGGCGAGCAATGTATGGCATTTGTTCATGTGTCTGTAGGCCATCTGTATGTCTTCTCTAGATAGTTGTCTATTCTAGATAGTTGTGTTTTGTTCATTTTTACATGGGTTGTTTGCTTTTTTGTTGTTGAGATATATGAATTCTTTATATATTCGGGGGATTAAGCTCTTGCCTGATTTGTGTTGTACAAATATTTTCTCACATTCTGTGGGTTGCCTTTTTGTTTTAGTGGTGGTTTCTTCCACCACTATAGTTTGATGTAATTCCAGTGGTTAAATTTTACTTTAGTTCCTTTGCCATAGGTGCCACTTCCCCAAAGACATCTTTGAGGCAGATGTCATGGAGCATTTTTCTTACATTTTCTCCTATATATTTTATGGTTTCAGGTCTTACGCCCAGGTCTTTGACCTATTTTGACCCCTTTAGTAGCTGTGTACCTTGGATACATTATTCATTTCTCTAAATCTGTCTCTTTAAATTATAATTAACTTCTCTTAGGATTTTTGGCAGATAAAATAAAATAATATGTTTAAAAATCAGTATAATACACATGATAAGCATTGAATATGGTGATGATGATGATAAAACTATCATTGTATACTAAGGAAAGAGAGAATATATAAGAAAATAGCCTTTCCTTCCTGGGATTTATAACTGCATTATCATACAAAGGCCAAAATATTACCACCCTTTCACTATAGTTTCTTAAAAGTTTTTAGGCATAATGTATATTTTAAGTGTTACATTTAGAATCATGGATAAAATCACAGTTCCCTCAGGTCTAGGAAAATAATCTTTAAAAAGCACTTGTAAATCCTTACCCCAAGATTTATGAAAAACAGTATCTCAACTTTAAAAAGTTGCTACAACCTTCCTAAATTCTTAAATCAGTCTGCTTCTGTCATGCAATCTGCCTTTCCTATTTCTACTGATTCTCACCTGCAGCCCCAGACTTATCCTAAGCGCCAGATTGACTTTGGGACAAGAACTGTTTTAATAGTTCTCAATCTTTCTTCCTGTAAGTCTGACACCAGTTTGACTGCCACCCGCCTCCCCCAACTCCTCTGGCATCTCACCCTGATGACCTTTAGAGACTCATTCTCTCCAACCTCCCTTCCACTCACATACCACCACTCTCAGCACCCAGTGCCCAGTGCTGACAGGACTCCACATTGCTCCCAGACTCAGCCAACAAGACTGCTATGCTAGTCCCTAGGGTCAGCTACTTGCATGTGCCCTGTTCATGGACATGGGCATGCCTCTGTCTTGAGGTGCTATGTCAGCAAATTGGATTGGTCCAGGCCAATCTGTCCAGAAATCCTAATCATGTAGCTAGGATCTATTGCTGGACTAGTTCCTACTGCCATGGTAACAAGTTACCATGAACTCAATGGCTTAAAGCCACACAAATTTATTCTCATGCAGTTCCGGAGGTCAAAAGTCTGAAATAAGGTTTAATGGTCTTAAATCAAAGTGTCAGCTGGGCTAGAGCCTTCTGTGAAACTGAATATAAGCATCCAATTGAAGCTGGAAGAGACAAGGATTAGATTCTCCCTCAGAAGCTCTAAAGAGAGGGAGCATGGCCCTGCTGATACCTTGATGGTGGCCCAATGATAATGGTTTGGACATCTGACTTCTAGAGCTATCAGAGAATAAATTTCGGTTTTATTAAGCCACAAACTTTGTGATTCTTTGTTATAGAAGCCATAGTAAATGAATACAATTTCCAGGTGGAAGGAATTGAGACGTGCAGTTTTGATGTATGGCTAGGCTGATCATATGTATTATTTTAAATGGGACAGTACCGGTTATCTTATTTATTTATTTACTTTTTATTTACTGACCATCCTATTATTTTATATAAATGTCAATTTTGTCCTGTTTTTAATAAACCAGGGCCATCTTTAACGTTGGGGAAAAGGAGTAGTTGAGTTGTCCCAGGCCCAGTCTGATGTGGGGACCCGAAAGTAGCTTCCCCTTTAGCCCCACATTACAGAAGATGCTGACTGCAGCGGGCCTCAGCAGCTACTGCTGTTCCTGCCCCTGTGAGGAAACAGGAGCTTTGTATGAAGAGGATTTCTTGCCACCCTGTGGGTACTTGTTTTTCAACACACAGCACAGCACAGTTGAAGCCTAGTTAAGTACTATGGATGCTATTGCTGGCACAATGGGGGGGGTCATCTCTGGCACTACGGAGAGTTATTGGGCATTTCTGGCATTGGGATGGTTAAAGCAGCATGTGTGATAAATAGGTAGGACATTTAGAATAGGGCTTCTAGGGGTGCCAAAAATGGTTTTCACCTAAGGTGCCAAAATTCCTTGCACTAGCTCTGGATGTTTGTATGAAGATTTTTTTCTGAAATGAATGAAAAATGCCTAGACTTTCAAGAGTTTTGTAATGGTGTAGAGCACATTTTTTGTTTTCCAGGAAGTATAGTACTTGCTGTGAGAGTATTTTCCGTTATGAACAGTGTGTGGTCAAAGGAAGACTCTAATATAAGTGTTGAGACAATGAGGGCTATGTTAGTTATAAAACAAAATTGTGTCATGGAGTGTGAGAAGTTTTATAACAAGGTGTTGAAAGATCGAATTGTGCTATATAAGATTACTTCATCAGAGAAATATTCATAGTACAATCACGGTAAAATATAGCCCACCTCTATGTCTACCTAAATTTTTATACGAGTTCTGTCACTGAAGAATAATTGTTAGCTCAATATGTTCATGTAATAAAACTTTTGTTATCATCTTACTTGTTCATGAATATGGAATATTACATAACCCTCTCCTGTTTTTGCTATCCCAATGTCCCATTTTTGTCTCAAAGAAATATGGTCAGCCTATGTGTGGGGCTTGATATTTTTAAGTGTGATTTTTAAATCAGCACACTAGCATCATGGAGAGGTTGTTAGAAATGTAGCAGCTTAGGCCCAATTTAAGACTTACTGAATCTTCACACTTGAGCAAGTAGTCCAGGTGAGACAGATGCACATCAATATTTGTGATCCTTGCCCTAGAGAGCAATCAGATAGGAGGAACCTGAATTTCTAAAAGCCCTCATAGGACCACCACCATCTCTGGGAGTATGTCTCACTCAGACACTTATCTGGGAGAAACACATGCTATATAATGTAATTTTTAATTTGGATTTCTAAAATGACTGAACCAATATCCTAATGAATAAATACATCTTCTATATGCCAGGCAATGTTCATATGCCTTGAAAAAAATGTTCATATATGAATATGTATGTCAAGCTTCTCACATGTACAAAAAAATCATTGATAACCATGAAATCTTGCTGCTATTAATCATAACTGTGTCTTGACTGCTCAGAAGAGTAGTCTGATTCTTCTCCTGTAGGATTAAGGTCAATCGTCTTATATTTTGCTACTTACTATAGACTAACAACAGCAATCAGACCTTCAGTCACATAAGCGCAGTAGGCTTTCCATTCTTCATGCATTATAGTAGATCAATTAGACTTGGAAGCAGCATTAAAAATGTTTTGCTCACCTGGGTTGGTTATTAATAGAAAAAGACTTTCTATAAGCTCTGCAATGTAAACTTTGTCATAAACCAGGTGTCCATATATGTGTGGGCTTGTTTGTGGACTTTTATTCCACTGGTCTACTTTGCATTAATATTTCCATCAATACCACATTATCTTCATACTTCATGTCTTAATATTCATGCCTGTATTGTAAGCCCTCCTACTTTGTCTTTGTCAAGACTATATTGACCAGGAGTTGACACACTATCGCCAATAGAACCAACAACTGATTTTGTAAATAAAGTGAACTTTGAAAGCATCCATTTCCTCTCATGTTTATATTCTTTACTCTTGGCTACAATGGCAAGTACAGTGGGTACTTGTAGCAGGGATATCTTGGTCAAAGTTAATAGCCATCTGACCCTTAAAAATGTTGATTGACATCAGTCTTAATGATTCTTAATTATTTGCATTTATGTACAAATTTCAGAATTAGGTTTTCAAGGTATAGAAAAGGGTCTATAAAGATATGTCGGAGGACACATTTTGCTTTATTAACTATTCTAGTCCATGAATATGGGACATCCTTCCCACTCCAATTTTTTTTTTTTAAAGATATTTGGCTTCCCTCAGCTACATGTTGTATTTTTTTAACAGATATTCTGAAAATATTTTGTTAGTTTTCTTTTTGGTATTTTACTTGTAATATTACTGTAAATGTATTTATTCTTTTCATTTTCTAATATTTTGTTCCTTTTACATAGAAAGACAGTTTACTTTTGTTTTTGGACCTTGACTATGGGCATTTTTATCAAAACAGATGTTGACTTTACTAAAAGTGCCTTTCCTCCATTTGTTGAGAAAACCAGTGTTTATTTTTATTCAACTAACTTAGCGAATATATTAAATAAATTTCTTAGTTAATTCAATCTCATTCTTAGAAAAAAATCCCACTTGGTCATTACCTGTCACTTTTTCATATGTGACTGGATTTTATCTGTTAATATTTGGTTTGGAATTTTTGTTTTTGTGCTGATTTGATGAGATATTGTCTTATAATTTTGCTTTCTCCTAATGTCTTTGTCAGATTTTGTTTTCAGAATGATTTTTAGGCTGATAAAATCAATTGGAAAATGTTATTTCCTTTTCTATTCCCTGGATGAGTCTGGATAAGATTGATATATTTTTATCCCTCAATCATTTGGAAAAAAATCACAAATGAAGCCATCTGGACCTGAATTTTTCTTGGTGCGATGACTTTAAATTGTAAGTTCAATTTCATTAACATATATGATTTCAGATTTTGTATTTCTTCTTGTGGGTGTTTTGGTGAATTATATTTTTAAAAGATTTTATTCCTTTATTTATAATTTCAAATGTATCATCTTAAAGTTTTCCAAATATCCTTTTATTATCTCCTTAGTATCTATAAAACTTGTGACACTGTCTCCTTTTTTAGTCCTGATATTTGTTATCTATGTCTGCTCTTATTTTCTTGAAAAAATTTTGCAGGTGCTTATAATTTTATAGTCTTTTTAAGAGAAAACCAACAGGTTCTTTGAGTCCTTCCTTTTAAAAATTTCTTCTCTATTCAATTATTGTATTTTTATCTTTATTATTTCATTTCTCCTTTCTTTGGGCTTAATTTTCTGGGTTTTTATAAATTTTGAAATGGATACTTAAAGTATGTATTTATAGTAGGCATGGTCTTACCTGTATCCACATAGTTTGAAATATTTCTAGAAATAATTTCATATTCTTCGATAATTTTTATTTCTTCTTTGGACTGGATCCTTTGGTTATTGTGTTTTTCTTAATTTTTAAACTTTGGGGCATTTATTAGTTACCTTTATATTACTGATTTCTAGTTAACCCTACATGGTGAGAGAATATACTATGAATGTTATCAATCCTCTAATATTCATGATGCTTGCTTGCTTTATGGACTAACCAATGGTAACTTATGGTAGATGTGTAAATGTCACAAGTCTACTTGAATATATTTTTTTCATTTCTGGTTATAATTTTCTACTTACGCTAGTGAAAAGTTGTTGAGTTCAAATATTTTATGTCTTTATTGATGTTTGGTTTTATTCTAACTGATATTTAAGTAAGAGTTAAACTCTGCCATTATAATTTTAGTTATGCTTGTTTCTTCCTTTAGTTCAATAAATTTTGCTATATATATTTGATGCAGTATTATTAGGTTTACATTAATCTGTAATGACTATATACTTCTGGTAGATAAACTCAATATATCACTTAAGTTATATTCCACTTAATCTCTAGTAATAAATCTTGATTTAAAGTATACTTTGCTTAACAATAATATAACAATAGCACTTTTTTTACTGTTTCTTGTAAGTTGCATATATTTTATCTAGAAATAATTATTCTCTGAATATTTTATATTTTTATATCTAACTTTTGATACACTGTTTTAAAATCTATCATAATATTCTTTGTTCTCTATTTGACATTTTCTGTTTCTTATTTCTCTTAAGTTGGTCACATTTCAGTTCTTCATTCTCTCCAATCCCCTTTACTCAATTTGCCTGCCACCTACCTTTTCTCTTCCTGAAACCACTAATTTGCTTTTATTGACTAAAAGTTTATTTTTGTTTGATTTAGTTTGTGTGTTTATTATTTATCTATATACCACATCTGAGTAATACACAATGCTTGTCTTTCTCCTTTTGGCTTATCTCACTAAGGATAATTACCTTGAGGTTCATCCATATTCCTGCAAAATACAGGGTTTCATCTTTTTGATAGCTGTGTAATGTTCCATTGTACATATATACCACATCGTCTTTATCCACTCATTTGTTGATGGGCACTCAGGTTGTTTCCAGCTCTTACCTATTGTAAATAATGCTGTAATGAAGATTAATGATTTTTGTTCTATTTCTGTGAAGAATGTCTGTAGGATTTTGATGGGGATGGCATGCAATCTGTACATTGCTTTAGGTAATATGACCATTTTAACAATATTAATTCTTCCAATCCATGATTATGAACTATCTTTCAATTTCTTTGTGTTATCTTCTATTTCTTTTGACAATGTCTTACAGTTTTCTGAGTATAGGTCTTTCACTTCTTTGGTCGTTTATTCCAAAGTTTAATTCTTTTTATGAAACTGCAAGTGGGGTTGTTTTCCTGTGTTCTCTTTCTACAAATTTGTTATTTGCAAATAGAAATATAACAGACTTTTATAATTATATTTAGAGCCTTCCATTTTACTGTGTTATTGTTTTTAGTGGAGTCTTTGGTGTTCTCTATACGTATTGTCATGGCATCTCTTTATTAAATTTTAATTCCTTTTATGTCTTTTGTTGTCTAAGTGCATTGACCAGAACTTCCAACATTATATTAAATAGCAGTGAGGAGAGTGGGCATTCTTGCCTTGTTCCTGATCTTACATGAAAAGCATTAAGTTTTTCCCCAATAAGTATGATGTTGGCTGTGGATTTAACATTTATAGACTTTATTATGCTGAGGTTTGTTCTAACTATACCCATATTGTGGAGTGTTTTTAACACAAAAAAAATGCTGAATCTTATCAAGTGCTTTTTCTGTATCTATTGAGATCATATGGTTTTTGTCCCTCCTTTTGTTGATGCTGTGTATTATATTTTTATTCATTTGCATATGTTGAAACATCCTTGCATACCTAGAATAAATTCCCACTTGATAATGGTTTATGATTCTTTTAACGAGTTGTTGAATTCAGCTTGCTAGTATTTTGCTGAGGATTTTTGAATCAATATTCATCAAAGATATTGATCTATAATTTTCTTTTCTGGTGGTCTTCATCTCTGTTTGGAATCAGAATACTGTTGGTGTCCTAAAAAAGTGCTTGTAAAATTTCCTTCTTCAATTTGTTTGCTCTTGAGAAGGAATTACACTAATTCTTTTTTTTAAAATTTGTAAGAATTTACTAGTAAAACCACCTGGTCCAGGGCTTCTGGTTTGGAAGAGATTTTTTTTTATTACTATTTCCATTCCCTTGCTTGTGATAGATATGTTTAGGTTCTCTATTTCATCCTGATTTAACATTGGAATGTTATATGTTTTCAAGAATTTGCCCATTACTTCTGGGTTATCCTTTCTGTTGCCATAAAGATCTTCAGAGTATTCCCTTATGATCCTCATTATTTCTGTAGTATTAGTTGTAATTTCTCCTTCTTCATTCTGAATTTATTTATTTGTATTTTCTCTTTCCTCTTCCTAGTGAGTTTGGCTAGTGATTTGGCTATTTTGTATATTCTTTCAAAGAAACAGCTTTTGGTTTCATTGAATTTTTGAATAGTCTGTTTGATCTCTATTTCATTTATTTTGGCTCTGTGTTTCAATATTTTCTTTCTTCCACTGGCTTTTGGTTTCAATTTTTCTTTAGTTCCTTTGGGTGATAACTTAGGATTTTTATTTGTGATTATTCTTCTCTCCTGATTGACTGTATTGCTATAAATTTCTTTCTTAGTATTTATTTTTGCTGCATTCCATATGTTCAGATACGTCATGTTTTCATTTGACTCCAGGTATTTTTAAATTTCATCTTTAACTTACTCATCAGCACAATAGTTACTCAATAACATGTTTATTCTCCAGTCCTGTGTAGTTCCCTCTTTTGGTTGA
Organism: Solenodon paradoxus; assembly: GCA_004363575.1. Lineage (NCBI taxonomy): Eukaryota > Metazoa > Chordata > Mammalia > Eulipotyphla > Solenodontidae > Solenodon > Solenodon paradoxus. The sequence continues at coordinate 27,087 of RJWH01008209.1, forward strand.
TTTTTAATTTGATGTCATTTTGATTAGAAAAGATGCTAAATGATTTCAAACTGTAAATTTATTGAGACTTGATTTGTATCCCAATACCTGGTCTATACTTAAGTATGTCCCATGAACATTTAGAGAGAATATACAGTCTATTACTTGGGGGTAAATACTCTATGGATATCTATTAAGTCTATATCATCTAATTTGTCATTTAAGACTATTGTTTCTTTCTTGATTTTCTGCCTTGAAAACCTGCCCTTTACTCTGAGTAAAGTGTTAAAGTCCCCTACTATTACTGTGTTGCTGTCAACATCTCACTTTAGGTCTGTTAAACTTTCTTAACACATTTTGGTGCTCCTATATTGGGTGCATATTGAACAATAGGTGTTATGTCTTCCTATTGTATTGATACCTTTATCATGATATAATATCTTTATCTTTTATTTTTTGACCAGAAATCTATTTTATCTGATATGAGTACAGTGATTTTTGTTTTTATAGACTTAGCTGGGTTTTTTTTTAAATGCATTTAGTCACTATGTATCTCTTAATTGATGAATTCAGCTCTTTTATATTCAGGATGATTATTGATAATTTAGGGCTTGCTACTGCCATGTGACCTTTTTTCAGGTTTTGTCTACCTACTTATAGCCTTTTTTATTTCTCATGAATTGTCTTCTTTTTGACTAAGCTCAGAGTATCTTTCAACATTTCTTGTAAGAGAGGCCTCATATCTATTCTTCATCTTGTGTTTGGCACAGAAAATCTTTATTTCCCTCTCATAACTGAGATAGAGTTTTGCAGGATTTAGTATTACTGACTAGCAGTTTTTAATCTTAGAGCATTTAAATATGTCATTCCATTCTCTCTTGTCCAGTAGAATTTCTGCTGAGAAGTTCAATGATAGCCTGATGTGAGTGCCTGTATATGTTACTTGCTTTATTTCCAGGCCTTTAATACTCTTTCTTTGTCTTGGAATTTTGATATTTTCACATTTATATGCCCTAGTGTAGGTCTTTTTGCATTTATTTTTTACTGTTTATTTTTTCTTTTTTAATCATGGCAAGAACATTTAGTGTTGTTTAATTTATGACATGTTTTCTCTTTACTCATCATATGAGTGCTATCATATGATGTTTGTCCTTCTCCTTCTGGCTTATCTCGCAAAGCATAACTCCAAGTCCATCCATGTTGTTGCAAATGTCAGGATCTCTCCCTTTTGATGATTGCATAGTATTCCATATGTATATGTACCACATCTTCTTTTTCCATTCCTATGATGGGCATTTACATAGGTTCCAGCTCTTAGCTATTGTGAGTTTTTCTGCAATGAACATGGAGGTGCATATATCTCTTCAGATAAGTGTTTTTGTGTTACTAGGGTAAATGTCCAATAGAGGACTATGGATCATATGGAATTTCCATTCTCAATTCTTTGAGGACTTTACATACTGCTTTCCAGAATGGTTACACTACTTTACATTCCCACCAACAGTGAATTAGAGTTCCCTTTTCTCCACATCCTCTCCAGCACTTATTATTTCCATTTTTTTTGAGAATAGTCATTCATACTGGTGTGAGGTATGAGGTGATATCTCATCACTGTTTTGATTTGCATTTCCCTGATGAAAAGAGATGTAGAGCATGTTTTCATGAACCTGTTGACCATTTGTATGTCTTTCTTGGAGAGGTGTCTATTAAGGTCATCCGTCCATTTTTTCATTGAATTGTTTGTATTTTTGTTGTCCAATTTTCTGAGTTCTTTGTATATCTTAGATATTAACCCCTTATCTGAGGTGTGAGAGGCAAATATCTTTTCCCATTCAGTTAGATGCCTTTTTGTTTTTATCTGAGTTTCTTTTGCTGAGTAGAAACTTTTCAGTTTTATGTAATGCCACTTGTTTATTTTGGATTTTATTTGCCTTGCAGTGGGAGTTGAGACCTAAGGTATCTCTTAGGTCTAAGTCTAATAATGTGTTGCCGCCATTCTCTCCTATGTGTTTGATGGTTTCTGGTCTTTAATCCATTTTAATTTTTGTGTATGGTGTTAGGTAATGATCTAATTTCAACCTTTTGCATATGACTATCCAGTTCTTCCAGTACCATTTATTAAAGAGGCTATCCTTGCTCTATTGTAAGTTTTTGGCTCCTCTGTCAAAAATTAGGTTTTCATATATATGTAGATTTATTTCTGGACTTTCAATTCCGTTCCATTGATTTGTCTTTCTACTTTTATACCAGTACCATATTGTTTTAATTATCAATGCTTTGTAGTAGAGTTTGAAGTCAGGGAGCATGACTCCTCTGTTGTTGGTTTTTTCCTTGAGGATTGTTTTTGCTACCCTGGGGTGTTTGTTACTCCAGATAAATTTCATTATTTTGTGTTCTATGTCTGGGAGGAATGTCTTTGGAATTTTGATGGGGATAACACTGAATCTATATATTGCCTTGGGCAGTATGGCCATTTTGATTATATTGAGTCTTCCCATCGATGCGCATGGACTATCCTTCCATTTCTTTGTGTCATCTTCTATTTCTTTTAGCAATGCCCTATAGTTCTCATAGTATAGGTCCTTTACTCTTTGGTTAGCTTTATTCCAAGGCATTTCATTTTTTTGGTGCAATTGCAAACAGTATTGCTGTCTTCAGGTCTCTTTGTACATTTTCATTGTTGGCATACAGAAATGCAACAGACTTTTTAACATTAATTTTGTAACCTGCCACTTTACTATATTTATTATTTCAAGTAGCTTTTTACTTGATTCTTTGGGGTTCTCTATGTACATTATCATGTCGTCTGTGAAGTGATAATTTCACTTCTTCATTTCCTATTTGGAAACCTTTTATATCTTTTTCTTGACTAGTTGCATTGGCCAGGACTTCCAGTGCTATATTGAATAGTAATGGTGAGAGTGGCTATCCTTGTCTTATGCCTGATCTTAGGGGAAAAATTTTCAGTTTTTCTCCATTGAGTACAATGTTGGCTGTGGCTTGTCATATATAGCCTTAATTATACTGAAGTACATTCCTTCTATACCAATTTTTGGATGGTTTTTAACATAAGAGGGTGTTAAATCTTGTCAAATGCTTTTTCTGCACGCATTGAGGTGACCATGTAGTTTCTATCCTTTTTTTTATTAATCTATCACATTTATTGATTTGCATATGTTGAACCATCCCTGAATCTCTGGAATAAATCCCACCTGATCATGGTGTATGAGTCTTTTTTATATGTTGTTGAATTTGACTTGCTAGTATTTTGTTGAGAATTTTTGCCTCAGTATTCATTAAGGATATTGGTCTATAGTTTTCTTTTTCAATGCAGTCTTTATCTGGTTTTGGAATCAGCATATTGGCATCAGAAAAAAGTGTTTGGAAGTTTTCCATCTTCTATTTTTTAGAACAATTTAAGGAGGACTGAAATTAAGTTTTCTTTGAATGTTTTGTAGAATTCGCTGGCGAAACCATCTGGTTGAGGACTTTTGTTTTGGGGAAGGTTTTTGATCACTGTTTCAATTTCCTTGCTTGTAATTGATCTGTCTGTGATTTCTAGTTCTTCTCTGCCTAGTTTTGGGATATTGTACCTTTCCAGAAATGTGTCCATTTGTTTTAGGTTATTGTTTGTCGCCATATGGTTGTACATAGTATTCTCTTATAGTCCTCTGTATTTCTATTTTATCTGTTATGATTATTCCTTTTTCATTTTTTATTCTATTTATTTGTGTTTTCTCTATCCTCTTTTTTGTGAGTCTGGCTAATGGACTGTCTATTTTGTTTATCTTTTAAAAAACTAACTTTTGGATTCATTGATTCCTTGAATAGTCTTTCTGATTTGTATTTCATTGATTTCTGGCCTAGTCTTTATTATTTCTTTCCTTCTGTTGAATTTAGACTTCTGTTTTTCTGCTTTTTCTAGTTCCTTTATGTGATTGCTTAGGCTTTTTATTTGTGATTCTTCCTGTTTTCTGAGGTAGGATTGTATCTATAAATTTTCCTCTTATTATGGCTTTTGCTGCATCCCCTAGATTCTAATACATTATTTCTTCATTTTCATTTGAGTCCAGATATTTTTTAATTTCTTCCTTAATTTCCTCTTTTACCCATTGGTTGCTCAATAATATGTTGTTCAGTCTCCACTCTGGTGGTTTTCCTCTCTTTCTCCTTTTGATTGATCTCCAGTTTGATGTCATTGTGATCTGAAAAATGCTAAATATGATTTCAATCTTTGAAAATTTACTGAGACTTGTTTTGTGTCCCAACATATGGTCTATACTTGAGAATGTTCCATAAGCATTTGAGAAGAATATGTAGTGTATATTTTTTGGGTGACATACTCTACATATGTCTATTAGGTTCAGCTTTTCTATTTTATCATTTAAAGTTCTTGTTTCTTTGTTGATTCTGTCTGGATGATGTGTCTTTTCCTGAAAAAGGAGTATTGAAGTCCCCTACTATTATTGTGTTACTGTCAATATTCTTATTTAGATCTGTTAATATTTGCTTAATATATTTGGGTGCTCCTTTATTGGGTGCATAAATGTTAATAAGTTTTAAGCCTTTTTGTTGTATTGATCCCTTTATCATACAATATCCATCTTTATCTTTTTAAATTTTCTTTGGTTGAAAGACTACCTTATCTGATATGAGTATAGCCGTTCCTGCTCTTTTGGATTTGACATTAGCTTGGAATGGCGTTTTCCATCCATCCATCTTAAGCTGTTGCTTGTCTCTAGACCTAAGATGAGTTTGTTGTAGACAAAAGAGTTGGGTTACATTTCTTAATCCATTTATCAACTCCGTGCCTCTTGATTGGTGAGTTCAATCCATTTACATTTACAGTAATTACTGACATTTGAGAACTTGCTACTGCTATTTTGATTTTTGTTTTCTGGTTATGTTGATCTCTTTGTTACTTTGTTATATTTTTGTGAAGTTTTTCCTCTTTCGTTTAGCTAGTAGGGACTCAACATTTCTTGTAGAGGAGGTCTTGTGGTTGCAAACTCTTTTAGCTTTTATTTGTTGGTAAAAAACTTAATTTCTCAAATATGAAAGAGCTTTGCAGGATATAGTATTCTTGGCTGGCATTTTTTGTCCTGAAGTATTTTGAAGACATCATTCCATTCTCATGTGGCCTGTAGAGTTTCTGTTGAGGGGTCTGAGGTTAGTCTGATAGGAGTGCCTTTATATGTTATCTGCTTTTTTCCTCTGGTACCTTTAGAATTTATTCTTTGTCTTGGATTTTTAGTAGTTTCACAATTATGTGTCTTGGTGTATTTTTTTTTAGGATTTATGTAATTGGGTGTTCTGTTTGCTTCATTGATCTGTATGTTCATTACCTGTTCAAGATTTGGAAAGTTTTCAGCCATTATTGCCTTGAAGATGTTCTCTGTTCCTCTCTTTTTCTCTTTGCCGTCTGGGATACCCAGAATTCTAATGTTGCCTTTCCTGATAATGTCAGATAGTTCTCTGAGTGCTTCTTCTTCTTCTTTCTTCTTCTTCTTCTTCTTTCTTTCCTTCTTCTTCTTCTTCTTATTCTTCCTTCTTTTTTTTGCATTTAATTTCTCTTT